>DWAJ01001370.1:0-22852 GCA_018238005.1 Eurema mandarina | reverse complement strand
TATTCGAAACTTAGGTTTGACAATTCTTTTGTTGTTCGAATTTGTGTCGGAATGAGAGAGATCACAGGAAGATTGCGGCAGTCGAAGACTGAATCGAGGCGAAGACAAGTTTATGGTTATATTATGATCCTCTTGGTCGATTGTTACTTTAGATTCTACTGATTTAATTACATCCCCTGAATCTTTTCCATTATGAGTTACAACGCCCATAGGACTCGTTTGTTTATTTACAGTAACAGAAAGCGCAAAAGGTGAAGTTGTTCGTGTCTTGGTATGTGTAGGAGAGGTCATAACATTTTTTACACGAGCTGGAGAGGTTTGCGTATTTTTTTGTATCGTCGAAATATTTTTATCGTCTGTATTAGAATCATATGAAGTAGAAGGTTTATTTACTTTTTTTTCAATTAAATCGCTATACTCATCGATAATCAGCTTTTTAATAAAATCCTTTTCTAGTTTAAACATGTTCTCGATTTCATGTTTTGGATCAATAGATAAGTCATTACGAATTGTCTGTATGTTATCGTTATCATTTCTTGGTGATGTTTGTGTTTCTTTCAATGATATTTTATTTATAGCGTTACTTTGTGTAGCGTTATCTTGCCTGTCTATTGTATGTATAAATTCAAACGTATCGATATGATTTTTGAAAGACAAATTTGAAACTTTAACGTATGTCGTATTATTTTTATTCTCGTCTGATTGGGTAGGTTCAATAATAGTATGATCATTAAAATTATTTATGTTTAAATTAATAGAGACTTCAGGCGACTCAGACCGCATTGGAACAGATTCGCTTTTTGCAAGAGATGGTTCGGAGTTATCAATTTCAAAATCATCCGCATAAGTATTATCGTCCTCATTGTCCGATACTTTACGCGGCGATAATGAATTGTTGCTGTTTTTATTTTTTGATATTGTACTAGTAATTTTTTCCTCTATATCTAATACTTCTTGCAACAAATTTTCGTCCGAAGTAGTCAAAAATTTTTCATCATCATTTTTTAACTTGTGTGATCTATCTTTGTTAAATGAGTTTTGGCGACTCAAAATCTTATCTAAAATAGGGCTTAAAGGAACATCATGATTTTTAGAAACATTGGATAATTCTCTTTCAATATCTTTAACCTTTACACCTCCTAATGTTAATTTTGTGTACGGAATATATTCTGTGTTATTTAAACTAGCTTTTGAGGGTTGGTTTATTGGCACTTGTGTAATTTGACTTTTTGACATAGCTTTTGAATTTTTTAAAGCAGGTTTTATACTACTTGCCTTTGCTGATTGACCATAAATAGTATTCAGTTTTTTCTTCCAATCACTTACATTCGAACGAGGTCTTTTAGTTTTATCTTTAGGTTTATCTTTCTTAGAAATGTCATTATAATTATTCGGAACCTTAGAACTTTTACCCCTATCTAAGATTGTGTTTACACGTTTGTGCGTAGATATTGTTCGACTGTCCTCATTTATAATATTATTGGAGGATTCACTACTCTCATATGATGTCATTTTAAATACTTTTCGTATTGGTGGTTGCTCTAATGCTTTATTAATTTTGTGTATATCTTTTTGCGACGTAGATGGGGGTAAATCATGAATTATAGAAACTACAGCGACATTATTTTTACTCTCGGAAGTACTTTCAAAATTTTTATTTTCCGGCAATATATCTAATTGTAGCACATTTTGAGTTTTTAGTTCACTTCTAATGTTTATACTTGGTATTTTTTGAATATTTAAAATATTCGTTATTGAGGATTCTTTTTTAGGTTGTACATATTCGTGAACGATTTCTCTATAAATAGTTCTATCTTCTTTACTTTTTCTGGGACACTGGCTTATTGGTGCATCGCCACAATTATAATTATCATTGTTACTACGATCTTTTTCAGCTTCTGATATTTGAATTGTTTTCGTTTTTGAAATTGATAATTTTTTTACTGGTTTCTTTTGTACTTCTTTTGCAGGTGTCTCTTTAATAGACTCTTTAGCAGGTTTAGCATTTTTTATTTGTTTGGCTACTATTTCATGTACAATCTTAGGAATATCTTGTGGCGTTATAATAGATTGTGATGAGCTAGATTTAACTCCGTGGAATTTCGCATCAACAATCTCTTCTATGTGCATTTGTTCATTATAGTCTTCATCTAAAGGTGTCGGCATTGTTTTAATTTGTACCCTGGGTTCGTGATATTTTGATAACTCTGTAGATAGCATCCTTAGGTCATCTGCAGTCGATTGCAGCATTCCATGTAACTCTCTCAACATGATTTCGTCTTCCAGCTGTAACGCTGGTTCAGGCTTCCATAAATCATCTATTAATTTATCAATATCCATCGTTTTGCTGCTCTCAACCTGTAATTTCACAAGAGATAGGATTAGTTTACTGCGAAATTGTCTAAAATACTTAGAATGATATGTCTGTTCATTAGATGTTTATCTATTAGATGGTAAAACAATCGAGTAATATAATAATGGTATGTTACCAAATATCGATCGACTGGGTAGCGAGGGGATGGGAGTCTCATCTGTTGGTGAGACACAGTGGCTCTGGCATTCTCTCCGCTGTTCCGTTCCGTTCTGTTAACAAGAAGCATCTTTTATAATAAAGTTAATAATTAAGCCCCGAAACAGCATATATAAATATATTCTTATATATTACTGGAAATCATCTAGTTATTAGAAATATTTAGTTTTATTAATATCAAAGTTCAGCTAATTAAACATTGCGTACAAAACACATTGTGTTCCAGGAGCACTATTAATATCTATCTTTTGTTCAAACTGATCTAAATTATTTATAAAAACAGCTTTTGGTATCTCTACCATCTGTTATCAATTTATCGTCGTTAGTTATATTAAGTTTCTTGCCTAAGTAGTTACAGCCACTTATTGGTAAGGCCTATGATGTTAATTCGAGACCTAGTTTATACCTAAAAGTTTTAGACTTCGAACGATTGTGGTGAACGGCTGCCCAGTTTCTAATTTGACTGTTCAATGATCCTGACTTTGGTTCTAAAGAAAGTTAAATACCTCGTCGTTCTTATAGCTTCGCCACTCGTTTAAATTGTAAGGAAGGGTATAAATAAAATGTCAACGTTATAAAATCACATCAATTGTATTTCACCAACATTTACAATAACGTCTTAACCGAAGCATTTCTTGCTTGCAGTAGTACTTGAAGATACAAGACTCGATTATCGAGTTTACGACGAGCCTTACAGTAGAGGCGGATTTAAACTTAAACCCATTTAACGTATGCATTCGAATTCAACAATCTTCAGTTCATTATCGACTCGAATGCACGCATTATCGGTATAAATAAAAAATAAAATAACTTGCACTCTTTGTGCTAAGACTCCGTCTATATTCGTCTCATACATTTACCGCATATTAAGTCAAAATTAATTATTTTACTATAACCTGCGATAAATGTAAGAAACGTTATACAATCGTTATGTAATTATTCTGAATAATAAAAGAGATAGATCCCAAATGATTGGATAATGTTTAAATACATCAATTTCGAACCTATCAGAAAAATATTAATAAATAGCGTCATTTTAGTTTTAAAACAGTTATTTATACAATAATAAAGTCAATAATAATACACCAAATGTGATAAAAATAAATAAATGGACAATTATGTCGGTCTCATATTTAATTGATGTCGTAGTTATAGTCTACGAATAATAAAACGAAATCCTTTAAAAGTTAATTGTGATTTATATAAATAACTACAAGACTCACAGTACTTAGTAATACTGACTGGATAGCCTTGAATAATCTAGCGGCTAGAACCCATTAAATCATTATTATTTACAAGTTAATTATATACAAAATACCGTAAATATATGTACACAAATCTAAAATAAATAATGGACATGTCAATTTAATTGAACGCACTAAACAGTAAGATAAGGTCATGTCGCGTCTAACGGATATGACACTTGATAACCACGATGATATACTGTTGTTATAAATGATAATATTTGTACTTCTGACTGCCCTACATCAAACAACTATAAGATTCGAACGTTCCGAGAAATCTAAACGTAATGCAAGATATTGATAAATCGATAAATCCTGACATCTCTTTTATGCTTAAGAAACTTTTTTCCAAAAAAGCCAATAATTGTAAGTATTATAAGTCGTTGGATCTATCGATTCATAAATAGAATTTGATCTGTCAAACAGACTACAACATAAAGTTCTCTACGAGGCAAAAGCGAAAACTAAAGCCAATCGGCCGCCATCTGATAGCCTTCGAAATTGACACACTAACTGTAATAACATTATGACATACAATGATAATAATATAATGATAATTACTTGACTTTATACAAATATAGCAGCGAGTTTTAAGAGTTCCTATAACGGCCGCGCGATCGCGGATCAGATTGACATTTCACAAAATGACTAGGCGCGTCCCGACGCGTGCGCATGTCTCGCCATTCGCTAATACTGCAGCCGACCAAACCTCACTTAACCTTACAAAATAATCAACCCAAACGCTTGGTGCTCTGCGGAGCGAAACGAGTTTACGATCCAATTTCGATTTAATTTTCCAATTTAAAAACAACGACAACACTACGTAACGAAACTTGAATCATGTCCAGGCCGAATGTCGTCGAATAAGATACATTAACGGAACTCGAGCCACTCGGAAAATCGCTTCAATTATAAGAAAATAAGAGATAACTTTTGCGCCGTATGCAATTAATATATTTAAGTATGTATAAGTGCTAATCTGTACAGACTCCCAATATTCATAACTACATTTTTACAGTCAGTAATCAACTACTTAAAATGTCATGATCATTACTATATAGTATAATACTCGTACAGTATATAAAATCACATAAATAAATGCCAAGTTCACTATGGTTCAGGACCTAAAGGTAACTAAGAAAATGGCATCCGAAGAGTTCTCGATTAAAAATGCCAGACCTACTTCTGTCCACGAGAAGCACCTTCAGATCAAAATTGTTGTTAAATGACTGTATATAATTCCGAAACAATAATCATTAAAATTATTCGAAAACGGATATGTACTATATTCAGAATATTGCATAACTCACAGATTAAATACATTAAAACATCCGATTTCGTAGATAGTCATATATGCCTGCGAATCCCTTTTGCTGAATACGGTTCATTATTCTCCGGCCAAACAGGTCGCGGAGAGCCCATTCCGAGACACCTAATGGTGTCCAACTAAACATAAGGTTATTTACAATTCTATATACAAGTGTTCTGATCCCGGCGGGCCTCGGGCCCCGTGCCGCGAGAAAAATGCGCAATACGCTTGTCGCCGGCGATCGCCGCACGACACTCCTCTCCTGATCAGTTCACAGCGAGAGGGACAAGAGATAAAGTCTACGCGGCGGCATGTTGCCCTAGGTCTCCCGTTCTTTCTTAGGTTTGAATTCCTCTCCCAGAATCGTCGCAATCTCTCCCTGCATAAAAGCCCAGGGTACAGTAGAGTTCGCTAACGGGCACTTCTCGCCACTTGGACAGTAAACCTGTAAAAAACATTTTTATAGTTAGAAAGGAATTTATTTGTGCTATATCGAACTAAGCAATGATATATTTGAATGTAGCAAATGAAATTTGAAAGTAGGACTAACCTCAGATCCTTGCTGTCTCTTGATTGAATCCCGAGAACATGGGAAACAGAATTTGTGATGCGGTTGACTCGGGCACTGCACGAAGTGTGTATCTTCGAGGCGCTCCTGGCAAAGTGTGCACTTGAGCAGAGGCGCCGGCGCAGGCGCAGCGGCTTCAGTGCCTTCTCCGGCTTCCGTCGAAGACACAGGCTGAGTTGTGGATGACACGTGTCGTGAGCCCGACGACCGCCGCCCGCCGTTCGACCCTGTCGGACCGGATAATACAATTACTACCGTCTGCCAATAAAACTACTAACTACTATCAAATAAAAAGAGCAGACTGTAGTGAAAGATACAAGGACAGGCGGTCGTCGGGCGCCGCGATGCAGCAGACGCGGCGATCGGACGCCCGCCCGATTCCGACTCATGGATACGGTCAACGGAAATTATTGAAAACTCTAAAGCACGCACTTAAAAGACAACCTCCTTTGTACTATTTTCATAATATTACATTGCTTTCTGATATAACAAGTAAAGTTTAAGTTAAAATAATGTACTTACCCGAGGAGTTGGGCGAATGCTGGCTTGAGCGGCTAGCTGATCTCTGTGGTGGTGGCTGGGGTGGTGAGCCTCCGGCAGATCTTGGTGATCCAGGTGGCAAAGTATCGGTAACAGACATCAGTGCCGCCATGGGAGAAGGTCCAGCTCCAGCACCAGTAACAGGAGGAGATCCAGCCGTACGGCCTAACGGAGATCCAGCCGAACCATTTGTAAGTGGGGCACTATTACCATAACCTTAAAAGAAAGATGTGATTTTAGAAAAGTATGTTTTACTCTAGAATTTTTAATATTAACGTAAGTGGCACTAGAAATTCCCTACCCTGCAATAGGTTTGTCAAAAGAAAATGAATTATATTTATTACAGAGAAATCTTCTTATTCTTTAAAATCATGTATTAATAGGATTTCCACCTACAACATTGAAGCTATTTTTTCAAACAGTCATTTTGTATGATGACACATCGTTTGAGGTGAAGCGACGATAGTAAACATTCACTCACTCACACAAGGAATATCGTATAATTTGCATTGTGTTAATATTCGTTTACGTAGTGAAATGATGTGTCAGTTCCTGGCCACAACAGAGCTCTTTATAGAAAATGTTTAATGTTTCCCAGGAAACGAGACCCACAATATTTAAAAAAGTTTATTTTTAAATTATTTAGTAAAAATGATTTACAAATGTCAAACAATGAATGAATCGCGGTCATGACTCTATGTATTATTATTCTCTACCTACTGCACATAATAACTTGGCAACCACTTGCGGGTTCCATTGCTATGCATTATACGAATGATTAGTAGTAATGGTTGGAAGGAGGGAAACACAAGTTGAGGCGCGGCTCATATGGCGGTAGTGACGTCACTCGGTGACCTTTTTGGCCGTTCGCGTCGGCTCGTGGCGAGCCGCGCTCCCTACACACACGCCAACGGAATGTGGTCGAACAACTTTGCCAAGCGTAGGAAGGCGCTATATTTTTTCGCTCGGCTACCTACATACGTACGCGAGAGAAAATGTCGTCACGCGATGTTGCCGCACCGCTTGTGTCGTGCTTGCATTTACGGTGCGGTCGCGTTTATATTACGTGGGTGTTTGTACATACTTTTGTAGTGTGTGAGAGGCCACGAGTGCTTGCTTTCGAGAACGCCAACCAGTCGAACCAGTTTTTTATTTATGGAGCCAGTTTATGCACCTACCTAGATACGAATCCCCCGGTAAACGCTTGCGCAAAAACAGCGTTTTAACACGTACGCGGCCAAATGTCGCTTTCGTTATCGCAAAATACCTGACTTTTTTAGTATTCAATTTCAAATTATGTACACATTTAATTGTAGGTAAACAATGCAATATTTCTCACGTCACTATGTGTAGCATGATGATATCTATAGGTGGAAGAATATTGATTTGTTTTAAAGTGGCATAGTGCTGGATAGATACGCTTCCCATTAGTGCGATTATTCATTTTTTTGTCCTATGAAATAAGAAACAAATATACACGTAGTTATTATTTTCGTTTTCCTCAGTTCAATCTCGTAAAATATTTAAGAAAGTCATTAGAATGACAAGCTTTAGCTCTATAAACAAGTGCAATCTGTTTGACTGGTTTCCTATTTAAAAGTGTTATTTGCTTCATAAAATGTTTAATAATAGACGATAGTTTGGGTCGGTTTGGCAATAATATGCCAGAGTTGAGTAGAATAAATTTCTAGTGCCATATAAATTAAACTTTAAATATAATAAGATGACACTCACCATTAGTTTTAAAAGCTGCATCAAATGACGGAGTACGCAATGGGTGTTTTTCTTGTTTGAAAACACGATCAGGAGCGAAAGGGGCTGCCAAAGATACCGCTGGTAGAGATTCCCCACGAGTTAGAGGCGGCCTAGAGTGTTCTTCGAGAAGCCTTTTAGCTGGCTCGTGGTGATTCTGATGATCATCATCATCCAAAGGCCGCTTAAGAGTAAGCCCAGGCGCTAAGCGGGCTCCACCGTGCGTTGGTAAATGCGCTAGAGGCAGATGTGCAAGCCTCCGACCCTCATGTTCTTCCCTTCGGCCACCGTACTCAGCTAAAAGCCCAGCATTGGCAGTCGGTCTTGAATGATGTAATGCAAATCCAGCCGTTGGGGCATGATGTGCCGGCGGTGCTGGCTGACCTCTGGTCGAAGTTTCACCACCATTCTGATGCGCTTCCAAGGGAGCACGATGTGCACCTTTCGCGTGTGAGGGTCCTCGTCCTTCCTGAAAGCCGTGTGCGCGTTTTAACTGCCGCGCTGTATCAAGTACCACCTCTATTCTATCGGCACCTTCGTAGTTAACACAGCCGCGACACACTGGCTCAGAGAACTCATGCAACATAGCCCATGGCATGCGGGGCAAATCGCACAAGTAACAGTGCTGCCTCTTCTGCATCACCGACATCTCGACGCCTTTCGTATAAAGTTAGCGATACTCGCTCAGAAAAATTGACACTTATTATTTTGTATAATAGACACTGTCACCATGGTACACGGGAGCACTGGTATCACATGCAACGCAGTAGCGCGACAGTTCAAAGCTACTGCCTCGCTCGCGGGTTGATGAGAGACTGAGTCGAGTCGGTCGGCGGGGCAGAGGGGACCGGGCGGCGGCCATTATCGAGCGGTGACGTCAGCGCGCGCAGCGACGCGCCGAGGACGAGCCGTTAGCCCGACGCGGATGCGCTCCCCTCCCTGCCCTCCTCAACGCTTATCGCGCGATAAGCGAACGCGGTACATACACTGTACTCAAATAAACAGACTCCACGGAATATGTAATCAATAATTACTCAAGCTCCAACAGGAAATAGTTCATTATCATAATGAATATTTAATATTTTACTATCCCATTTCCAAATTTTTCGTTTACCAATACCTACAACTATTTTCTTGTATTTATAACAAAAAGAAAGGTATGCTGTAAACCAAAAATATTCACAATAGTGGGGGTGGGTGGCGCTACTGGGTGTTTACGTCTAACTGTTAAAACTCTCAACACACTCTACACTTTAGGATGTCAGAGTGTTTGAGATAGTGGGTGGTGTACGAGTTAACAAAATATTATGAACCGAGTATCTATTTTAAAATTGTGCACTATGCGCAACTTGTCGCTCTCGACGCAATGTAGGCATACTATAAAGGTCCAAGAGTAATTTGGTCAGTGACAAAACGTAATCGCGCTGTACAATGAATCATTGCTTTAGTGAAGTGCGGTCAAGCGATCGCGGACGACCCATAGATTCCTAACAGAACTCATATTATTCAACGAAAGTAAACAGCTGCCGCTCTAGAATAACAATTAACACTAACACGTATAACCGACGTGCTCGATGCATTAAATTTCAATCTATTCTCACTTGGTTTCCTTTCGAACGGCTGCATTCTGAATTATTATTATTATTGAGAACCGACGGATCCGGCTGGAGGTTGGGAGCGGGGGAACACAACCGGTACGGCGGCCATCTTGAGACGTGACGTCACGTGACGAGTCAGCCGAACGGCGGCACGGCAACGCCGCACGCCATAACGATGTTTCCTTCCATTTCGTATTTTAATAATAACGCAGACACATCTTTTTTGTATGTGTTTGATCTTGGAAAACAGTTATGAGCACAGGTAATGTTAAAGGACTTTGTGTAGGGCTTTTTGGCTTAAAAAAATTCAGTTTAAAACGTAAAAATTATAACATGACACAGGGGTTCAGCATATTGAGACTTTTTTTAAATAAAGAATGATAACAATAAGATTTATGCGGGTACGGCGTAATCTTATAATAACTAGTTAGAGTTGTATTATCTTTTTAAACAATAACAATTATGAACTATTCAGCTTAAATAATTAAAAACAGCAAAAGCTAAAAAACAAATTCTTGACAGACTCTACTTCTTTTTCGGCTTATAAAAAAGATTTAGTTCTAAGCCAGATTAAAATAGCCCAATGACAACAGAAGAAGGATTACATTTGCATGTATTTTACCTACTTTGGGGCACAATACTACGGATGAAACGGTAAACGGTGCACCGATACGAAACGCTAATATTGAGATCAACGGTTAAAGTAACGTTAAAGCTGAAATTTTACAAAATTTTAATAAATTCGCTGTTAAATCTACTAATTTCATTGTTCGTGATGAAGTAAAGGAACGAGAATTGAATTAGCTGATTGCAACTCTGTTGCAGGGCTTACAAAGTTTCAACGACTAATTTGATTATTGTAGGTATTGCTATAGATTTTGACAATTCTCGTTAAAGGCACATCGTTAATATTTTTGCATCGCACTCTAATCAAATAAACTCTTAATATAAATCCGTTTATTAAAATTATTTTGCTTACACATCGGAACCAGTCTCAAAAAGTTAGGCATGAGTCATTATAACTTTATGCTTTTGTCTACCTATATTTTTATCATTGTCATTAAATATATCAATTTAATGTTCTCTTCTGGACTTACGACTGTGACTATTTAATTATATTTTCATTAGTGTTCGGATATAGTAGCTATTCTGTTAGAAACCTATTCTTACATCGAATTATCAATTCTTGCAGGTTGACTAAAATCTATTCATATGTTGGTACTGCGCTTGCGTACCCAACGATTGTTTGTAATCGCACCACACGTGCTTAGTTTGTTTATTTACCTTTTATGAGATTATAGAACGTGACATCGAATCAATCAGGCGTTTGCCCTTGATCCCTATTCCTAATAATGAAAATTCGTTAATTTATCAGTTTGCTTGTAAGTAGAACTATTTGCTTAAATTTAAAATACTTTGCCTATATAATACTCTTAAATAACTTATTTATCCCGCGTGGCCTATACTTCTTTATTAATTAGTTCGTTCTAGAATTAAGGGATAAACAAATGAAACCTTAGATTTAGAGACCTTTGTATCTGGCTGGATAACGACAACTTTAGATTTGATAATATATTATATTTTATTTTTATTCCTGAGTGTTAACTATACAAATAACTCATGTTTGTAAATTTGGATAAATTATGGAAAAGGAGAGTCTATTGTTAGTTACACACTTATTGAAAATAATTATATATAAAAAGCATCGTTTTAGTTACTACGTACCTACTAAGCAGGCACGTTGAAGCTATAACAATATCTCCATCCACTTAGGAAAAGTTGGCTTATATAAACACAAAACACCATCATTGTGAAATCCAGTACTTAAGTTCATGGCGCAGACGTATCCGTATTGATTTTCAGCCGACTATTGGAATTTGGATAGGACGCTGCGGTATCGACCGTGAATTTGTAATGACTGCTCTTATTTGCAGTGTGTACTCATGTAGCTCAACACAAAGGTAAACGAAACAAAAATGGAACAAATTTTAGAAATATATCCTCAAGTTCTTGAAATTTCTATATTTGCACTATACATGACTGTGTTTCCTATAGTCTATTTGATATTAGAGTCTTTGTCTTATCATGTAAAAGCCAGTTTTTGGTATTGTGTAAATTCGTCGTAAGCAGATTATTTTTATAGTAAACGTCATTAGGATTATCCTCTTTTATAAGTCTGATTACGTCTCCTGAACAAAGCGCTTAAATATTTTATATAATACGATAATACTATTGAAACAAAGTATTCAAATGAATATCTTCAATGTTTTATATTCGATCCAATAATCGTCTAACATGATTCAGGTAGTTGACAGGTCTTTATCTTTGTCATGTTGATAATCGGTCACTTTATGACAATAATAATATCGTACGATTCATAATACGATAAAACGATCTTGACAAAATCGATGACCATTTATAAATTATAGCTAATTCAGCTCATTAGTTATTTCATTACAAACGCTTAGTTAACCGTCGTCCGGTTGCCAATTGATAATGCTTATTATTATATTATTATGATATAATAAATTTGTAACACCGTTAACTTTTAGCTTATGCTGTGCTTTCAAATTTGTATCTACTTGTTTTTACTTCTTCCGTCTATCAAGCTATTGTCTTGTTAATGTTAGTACTATTGACTAAACGTAATACGATCATGACGAGTTTCTCGGATACCATATTTACAATTTTGATTAAAATGCAATGCCTGTGTTTGTTTGTGTCACATCAATTCCAGCCGCACACAATTTAGAATTGCATGTCCACCAGTACTTTATATACTCCTGGCGAAGTTCTTGATGACCATTACTTATTAATTGTAATATACATATATCATAGCCATTCTACATAGGTATCCTCACATCACGTCTGGATCGATCGTTGACCGGTCACTGCGCATGCGCCCACACCCTAACACGTGTCACTGTTTATTTACGTTCCCCACAACTAACTGACAGCCTTTCACACAATTTATCAATTTATGGAGCAACTTTTTAATGTAAAGTTTTTAAGTGATTTATTTGGACGGCTCCAAGGGGCATTATAAGAATTATTTTCCTTAAAAATATATCCAAGGCGTTTATCATTTTTTAAATTATGAATTGCTTTGAAATTGTAAATTATAAATATTTTTCAAACGAAACATCTACAAAGAATTTTTTGATAAAACATGTTTGCAAAAAGGAGTCGATATGACTATTCACATGCAATTTCTCATGTAACTAAATGTAAGAAACGAAGCGTGTTTCATCATTTAACATTGCACGCTACAGGCCACTACAGACGCCCAAGCGCTTACCCTTGAAATAGAATATAAAACGGGATTTAATCCTCCCAAAACATGTTATATCACGCTCTGCGACCGGAGAGGGGAGTATTGATCGATGACGTCACGCGTCCCGGGCACATTATTAGAGACTCCTTAGTGTCTACTTTGTATACACCGGCACTGTACCGTTTTTTGACCTATTTGGATGACATGTGTCCTCGTTACATTCGAGGGGTGGATATTTACACCTGTCTTTCACGAACGTTAATCCTATCTAATTTAGTTAGGTTATAAATATTCATTACGGCTAGGATGTCGTTATTCTTTTCAGTTTTAATTGTTGAAAAGGCATGGAGGCACAACATGACATCAAGATATTAAATCAAGATAAAAGCTAAAATATATTTTTACATGGATAAACTTTACATTACTGTACTAAATAAAATGAAAATAAAACGACTGATTGAATGCTAAGAATGCATTTAATCAGTCGTTTTATTTTAATTTTATTTAAGCGCCCACTTAAATAAATCAAGGGGGGAGGGGGGAAAGAGAGAAATCAATAAGTACTACTGTAAAACTACAACAGGAGCATTTGGGACAATAGTGTATGGAATCTTGGACTAACGGTCTTTCTATTACTTCTAAGCACTAACTTTCAGTATTATTGTGCATAAATGTGTCGCTGTTTTAATGCATATAGAACTCACGGAACATTAACACGTTGCAGTCACGTTTTCTTTGATTGCTATTGTAATTAAATCTTGCTCTTAATTACACCTATATACTGACGTCGTGAACAACTTAATATCTCTATGAGTTATAAATGATATGGTAGTAATTTAAATTATTTCGATTATCTAGTTTAATGTTAATTGGTTTGAACAAACTGGATCGAAGTTGGTATTAAATATTTCCGTTAATGTTTTAATGCAATTTCGTAACCGCAAATGACATAAGCGCCATGTCTGATTGCGTTAAAGATGTCATTTATTACTCATTTCATTATGAATAAAAAATGAACAGACAGCTTTTTCGTCATCAGCATCTATTTTTATTTTATTGTTGACTCAGTTTTGGAGCCGGTAGAGCTTAGCTTATAATGTAACGCTATTCATCTCTATCATCATTGTGATAAAGGAGTAAGGGAATATCTTTCCTTTCTTATAAGTTTTAAAGCCGGTAACACATTCGAAAGGCAAATAGCTTGGAGATTGACAATGGCCGGGAGTGGTCGTTTACAATCGGGCGAACCTCCCTACTCAGTTGTTCGTTACCTACAATGTTGTGCGTCAGATGTTTTAACTCAAATTAATATAAATCTGTTCCAGTTCACCATAAGGTTGTAGTTTTAAGTAATATTAGATACTTAATGTTTAACAAAATAATGAAAATTGCCTTCTTTGTTCCTATCCCCACTAACGGCCCATGTAGTAGTATCACTTATCATGCAGCTTATTGTTCGTTCAAAATCCATAGGTACATCCCATGGATGTAAAACGAACAGCTAACAGCTACCTCCATATACCTACAGCTTATGTAAGCCCGACAAAAGCATTATGATTCACATCGCGTCTGTTTTACATCACCAATGTACTGGAAGTATATACATACATACTAGGTATGGAGCAATTCGGCAGTCAAAATGTGCGCAATGGGATCGATACTGCACATGCGCGATACGTGCGCACCGGGATCAATACTACGTCACCCTCGTAGCGTCGGTACGTTTACCTCTAACGTTACGATAGGTCGTTGCAAAGTAGGCATTCGTGACTGTATAGGCTCTGAAAGAACAACCAGCCAATAGCATTTGCCAGTAAAACCCTCGTGAAGTAAACAGCTATCGACTGACAATTAGAAAATCAAAAGACGAACCATATAATCTGTGTTATAATAGTCTATTTAGAGGTATGCCTCATACAGGTCAAAGTTTGAACCAACTAAATACTAGTTACTACAACTAACCAACAATTTAAACAGCGTAACAGTCAGGTGAAATATTCATGCGTTAATAAAATACCTATTTGGGTTAAAACGCGTAGAAATAGCACATTATCAGATATACTTTATCAGTTCGTTCAACCGAGACATTCAGTAAACCTTACAACAGCAAATTGAGGAAAACATATCACTCATCGGAGCGATAATAATCGTATAGATTAAGGTTATTACAGTAAGCATAATAATTACATGGAATTTTTTCTTTATAATTTCTTTTGTATAATCTCTGATAGTTCACTAGTGTTTATCTGTTCGCATTACAATTCTTTCATTGTTTTATGAGAGCCTTTAATATTTGCCACGAATTTCTTGGATAAGAGGATTTACTTTATAATATTGAAGTTTATCTCCGGAACAAGTACCTTGTTTTTTAATTACTACACTGTCGTAACTTTAGCTAATACTATATTACTGTTATTCAAATTACCCTAAAAAAAATACAAAGCCTGGATATCATGAGTAGCTCCAATATTATTATTATAATACATAATTATTATGTACCATCTGAATCAAGACACGCAGCTGGTAAAACTTATTTGATTATACACAGCCGTTCTGATTTCGTACCCTTGGTAAAATACACCTGTGGCGACATGTGTTAAAGGGTTGCTTTTCCCACGCTGTACTAGTTCATACGTGTTACACCTTTGAGAAATAAATTAAATACAGTAGAAATATGCTACTCATGTGGGCTTAAAGGAAGTCCACTGAAAAGAAGTTTTGCTGAACAATTTGCAATATGTTTATACGCATCTGGATTAATTATTATTTTAATGCATATCATTACTAATAATACTATTAAGACTTAATAATATTAAAAGATAAATATAGAGTTTCAGGAAATTAACAAAGAAGTTATTGAATCTCAGTTAAATCGATACTTGTATCTATTTACTGACTGCATGCGAGTCAATACAAGTAGCCCTTTCTAATGTTGAAGGTTACAGACAGACGCTACAAATCGATGACACGGATAAAGGGAATAAGAAAGCGTTTCAATTGAACCGGGATACGGGCACAGAGACCGGGTCATAGAAAATAGGCCAAGGATTGCTCTCTCAACAAGATGTCGCATACATTTGTTGAAGGACGTTATGGAATAAAAAAATGTATACATTATTTTTTTATATTATGGTTGGTACCATCCCTATTTTTTTAAGAGCAGATGATGGCAGAGCATTTAAAAATTTATATAAATAAAATATGACGTCTAGAAGTTAATGTTAGTCTTATAAGTTAACTAGCCGCGGGTATTACCCCTATTAATGAATTATACACATAAAAGTCCCTCTTGAACCACTCTATCTGCTAAAAAGCTAGTCTAAAAGATTTAAGCATACATAGGGACAGACAGAAGAAAGCGACTTTGCTTTATAATATGTAATGATATAGTAGATATGTAAATTAATAGATATCATTAAATTTTATTATTAAATTCTTTGAAATCAAATCCGTATCGCATTTATTTCAAATGTATATATTTGATATTTTTACAATACTAGTCTCCATTGACTTGGCGATAATCCGTCATGAACATTTTCTTATGAAAACATTTCTAAGCACATAATTTAATAGAGGCGTCATTTTCTAACATCTCGCACAGGAAGTG
This sequence comes from Eurema mandarina, assembly GCA_018238005.1. Classification (NCBI taxonomy): domain Eukaryota; kingdom Metazoa; phylum Arthropoda; class Insecta; order Lepidoptera; family Pieridae; genus Eurema; species Eurema mandarina. Next base: position 6,430 of record DWAJ01001370.1, on the reverse strand, counting down.
AACTCACTCATAGCTGTGTTCCTGAAGCACGTGCAAAGTCCTTGACACACTTCTAAAGAAACCAGCTTAATACAGGAGGGTGTGTTGTATAGACATACTCCATAATATACTGTATAATGGATGCTGTGAATATTCACAGAACATTTGAAATGAAAATACTGCTCTATAATATTATAGAGCAGTATTTTCATTCCAATTATGTAGAAGTTAGTAAGCAGTTGATACAAATAAGCTAATAAATAAAAAAATCCGACCCAGATGCAATTGTTATAACGTCATGCATTTTGATATAACGTTTGAAGTTTAATTTACTAGTTGATTGAACAAAAAAAATCGAAAGGTTTTCTTTTCACTTACGTTAAACTTATTAAGAAGTTGATGCAAATATATTTATAAATTCTGACCAAAATAATTCATTTTGAAATAACGTTTGACGTTTAATATACGACGTTGATGGAACTAAATCCTCATGCATAGCTTAAAACGAGCAAATGAAAGGTTCTTCCGAAGAAATAATAAAATAAGTACCAATGTTAAGACTTTTTATTTATCTTTTAAATATAAAGTCATCATTTATCAGGCAACATGGCACATATAATTAAAACACGGATTGTTTAATTATATAAAGATAAAGAAATACATGTTTAATGATAATACAGTGCGTTTTAAAACTTATTATGTATCATTCAAATGTACATATTCTAGGGTTGCAATAATATAGGATATATATATATAGGAATAAATATATACAAGTAAAAATCAATTTTTTTTTATTTTTATTTCATTCAATGAATCGAATCGTATAAAGTTTTGTAACTTCTTACTATTAAAAAGATAACCTACGGACTTTCGCTGTGTATTTTTAAACATCGTACTAATCTAAGAAACAATTTGAATTCTCAATTATATTTATATATAAAACGAGATAAGTATATATCAAATTTTTCGTACGTAAACATTGACATTAATAAACGTAAACACAATACAGACGAATAAACAGAGATAAGTAAATAGCAACAAAATTTAATTGTATTATATAATGGCATGCAGGCGATTAGTGCTGTGACGTCACGTGTTTATTTAAACTGACAAGCCATTATATGACATACTTAAACCATGTGTGTAGTATTATTACTACTTGAAACACGATATTAAATACTTAAAAGGTCTATTATATAAGATATTTTCATATAGGTTTGTGTATTTCTTTTAATTAGATAACCATCAAAGAAGTGTATATAAACATGTTTGTTTATGACATGTCAACGTAAATTATAAGCTATATATTATCGGACGCCGCGCATCTGCGAAATTGACGTCAAATAAGTGAGAAAACCCACCAAACAAAAACATGCCTACATAACTCATATCCCAACGTTAAACTTGTTTCTTGCGTCTGAACGAAATCAATATGAACAGTAAATTATAACATTCGTTTTAGTATTAGGATTGTGTCAAGTCAACAGACGTTAATGTTTTTCTTCATAGAAGTCCGAGATACTCTCATAAAAGTAAGCGTATCAGCAATTACTTGATAGACCGGCAAAATCGCAATAACGTCCGAATGTTCCCGGGGATCAATACCCGGGCGTGACCCGGCATCCTTGGCCCGGTTAACTTGCCCGGGTATCGCTATGTAGGCGAACACTGGGATGGGAATTCGAGATACAAGCAGAGGTGACCTCGTAAGTGACCTGACTAACGAGCTTTATGTAAGCTAAGTTAACTAAGCTAATATTGAATTATCATTTATATATATTTACCTATAGATATAATTTTTTTCTTCAGAATTACCTTACTATATAAGATAACTTTATGCATGTGGATATGAAGGCTGTATATTTTCAACACCGTCGATTCGATTGTATTGATTCAATTAAAAACAGAGTTTCAAAATTATTATTTTTTTAATAAATAAAGCTTCGTTATTAATAAGGACCACCTAAATACTTGTTTGCTTCGGTTTTCCCGTCAATATCGTATAGCGTGTCCTGTCAAAGAAGCAAGGGGTATTTCCCAATGCCGGTCAAATATCTACTTAAACTATTACATAGGTAGACATCTATAAATAGCTACGACATAATAACATTTTAATATTGACATAAATTACTGTTATTAATCTTCACCTGTTCCGAGGATTTGTCAAGATAACAGTGGTTTATCATGTAGCGAAACTCAATCAGCAAAGAAGATCGCTAATTAATTATCAGTCTACTTTTCAATTAAGCCCGCAACAAGATTAAAAAATCACCGAACATCAAATATTTTAATTATCAGTTTCTAAAGAATTGCTTCGATTTGTCTTATTACTATTAAAAATTTGTTAAGGCAATAAAGAGGTCAGGATATCAGTATCCTTTCATTGGGTGAAGTCAAGAGGAACTTTTACATAAGCATGACCACATCGCAATTAACTAAAACATTAGACGCTAATGCAATCCAATATATCCTACAACTATTAGTGTAATATTACACTCTAGTGTCGTTAAGGAAAAAACTATCGAATACGAAGCAATAAATTATTTCCTTGCAAACTGCGCAGTTAGGACATTACCTACATTTTAAAGCATAATATATTACTTTGGATGTATTTTTCCTACATAATCTACCTATTGTGGTTTACCTGTTTTTCAAACTGGTATAAATGTTAATAATTATTATGTTTCGTGAAAGGCAGACTCATTAATTAGTACTTATTACACATTGAACTATTATTATTATTTCACGTTACATCTATACATATAATAAAAACGTAACGAGTCGCTGTCTGTACATGGAAGATACATGAGAAAAAATATTACAGGAGACTTTTATTAACGCAATAGAACCCAAAACAATGATTTGTGGAATTTTTGGAATTTTTGTCTGTTTGTTTGTGCACGCTAATTTCAGAAACGGCTTATCCTATCTAGATGGGATTTTCAATGATATATTTTGGTAAGCTTAACTTAACATTTAGTCTTTAATTCATGTCAATCGGTTGATAAATAAAAAAGTTATGGCAATTTAAAGAATCACGTTGAACTTGCTGAACGTTTGTTGGCGCGGGTTAGGCATTTTCAAAAATGCTGCCCAAAGACACGCGGGCGAAGTCGCTCGCACAGCTAGTTAGTACATATAACAATTAAACGCTCATATTACTGCTTCTAGTACATATTTGCTTGGGATTAGTTCCCTTTCAGCATTTACGGGATTGTAGAACTGCTTACGCAGTGTCCGTTTACTAACATCACGATTCAAACAAGTATAAAAACCATTTATTAACCATAAAGTACAGAACTATATAATTTTATAACTAACATGAGCCGTGTACATTTCGCATACCTGAACATCGTAAAGTAATTCTTGGTATCAGTTGCGAAAACAGATGATATTTGATAAAAGATAACAAATACCCGTAGCTACATAACGTGGGCGTTAAGGTTACGAGTACAAGCGGTCTTTATACCGTAGACAGCTAGGCTTTGTATCAATTTGAAGTTGTCAAGCCATGAGCGATAGCGAAACTGTTTAGTTTACTTACCCTATCTTAACCTAAGGAATTAGATATTTAAAGCATATCTTAGGTAACCTTAGACTTGATAGAAAATATACAATAAACGTTTCAACTGGCTAATGTTATTTTCCAAAAATAATCCACATTGCTTATTATAATAATTATTTATTAATTAATCTTAGAGTCACAATACAACCACTTTGAAAGATCTGATAAGAAATATGAAATATAAAAACATAACATTAAAGAAATAAATTATACCAGAGACTTCGATAACGATTGACGAAAACAGGTTGATAACAGAATAACTTAATCACGACCGCAATAGATATGAATCTCAAATATTTTCAGCAAAGTCGCTAATCACTCACGGTCAACGCCTTCACTAAACACTGTGCTATATATCTTCACATGTGTTATATAAAAAATCAAACAAAACAACATAGACATGTGACGTTCGAGGTCGTCCGGTCAAACGCGCCTTGTATTCGACAGAGGGGCTTTGTGCTTCGACTCAGCTACGTATCAAGGCATGACAGGCAGCGTTTTTATGAATAATTAATTATTATAATATATAACGTACTGGTATAAAAGTTTGAATCCTGTATAAATATTGTCCAATAACATTAAAGATTTATATTCATTGGTAATTTTCCGCTTAAGTTTGACCTTGCCCGTATCAGGTTTTTAACAAATAAGAAAGCTTATAACAGTTCAGACGTACACCGGTTTTACGAATATGCAAATCTCTGTCCTTGAATCAACGAACACATTAGTGATAAGCGACAATAATAAACGGCAAATATTTAAAACAGCTAAAATATGTTATGCCAACAATCTATGTAAAACCGATATCAGAATGAATATTCAAATGACGAGTTTGAAGTTTAAATACCTATTCAATTAATTATTAGCCAAATCTTATGTCAAAACAATAGCAGCCGTAAAGTTATACGAAATATTAAATATCTTCTTACCATAATCATCGCGCGGTTTATGACCATATATTGTTATAATTTAGTAGCACTTAAATCATTATTTTGGTCCGTAGCCCGTCCTAATATAGCATTACTAGCACGCATAGAAAGCATACAGTGAAACTGTTTTGCGCAACTGTATGGACTTGGTATGCTTCGAAGTCAGGAGGAAAATGTGTTATTACCTTCGGGAATCATTATGGCATCTACTTGCTTATTCTTTTTATGTATACTATGAATGTTGCAAAAACACTTTCTCTGTCGCGATATCATCACATTTATAGAGAGAAACCTACAAAGTTTGGCTACAACGGATATTATAAACGACTAGCTGTTGCTCGCGACTTCGTCCCCGTCGGATCTATTTCTATTATTATGTTATAGTGAGCCAATCTTAGAAGATAGACATATACTGTCGCGGACTTTTTTTTAGATCATTTAAAGAGGAATAATTCTTTCATACATAATATTTTTGTATCTTGAACCGTTTTCGCAGCGCACGCAAAGGAAGCCCTCAGAGATGAATAATTTTCGCCGTTTTTTCCATATTTTCCATTATATCTTCGCTCCTATTTGTCGCAGCGTGATGTTATATAGCCTAAAGCCTTCCTCGATAAATGGTCAATTCAATAAAAAAAAAATTTCAATTCGAACCAGTAGATCCTGAGATTAGCGCGTTCAAACAATCAAACAAACAAACAAACAAACTCTTCAGCTTTATATATTAGTAAGTATAGATTATAGAGACAGTCGTTTGTCGTGTGCGTGTGTGTGCTCTATATTTATCTTTACTTTGCCAGAACTTAAAAATGTAACGTAGGAAACAGATTTACTTAGAAATAAGTTCTACGAGTGAACATTTTAAATAATAATATATTGTTTTTTGTTACAGGTAAAACATCTTCGCTAACCGGTTGCAGTAAGAAATATGGATATATACCTAATATAAAGACGAATAGTTGAATACATTTTTATTGATTTAATTGAAACTTTATAATTTTATTAAATCGCATAGAAAATCGAATACATATTTAAAGTCCGACGAGAAAGCTTAAACGAACGTTAATGGATTTTCGCGATATTAATGTGTTACGTTTGTATATTCTAATTTCTATAATACCTCCTAAATAACTTAACAACTAAAATACACTTTATTATATTATTAAGCTTTACAAAAATAACTTTTTTATCGTCACGGTCGCCTGGATGATTTTGTCTCCTATTAATAAGGTTTTTTATTCATCTAATGAATATAGGGCTAAGGAGCAAATTCATAGTTATGTCTCATTTTAATTGCAGCTGTGACAGTGAGAATATCGTTTTTAAACCTGTTTTATCTGTAGCTAAAATCTAATGATAAAACAAAGGTAATTTTTTATATGTATATAACTTACTATGAAATAATTTATTTTGAATACATCTGAATTCTGAACCGTGAAGGAGGAAAATCAGCGATTAATTGTAATATTGTCTGAGTGTTGATCTATAACTAGATCAAGAAACTCACGTACAATAAAACATACGTACTCGTACATGGACTGTATATATGTTTTACTACTTACCCGTGATAAAACACAAGCTCTGCTTAGCGTGTGACTAGATGGCGCTGTAAGAAGCGAACTGTTAATATTAGCGATATTTAAAAAAATGTTTTTAACTATCGATACACCGTTGTAGCATGACAAGCTAAAAGTGTAACTATATATGAAATATAAATATAAATAAAATGAAATATATATATTTTTATATTTTAACTGTATAATATGACGTTATAATATCTAGAATGTAGTGAATCAAAGTATGTATCATCTTTTTCGATATTAGTACTGTGTATTTTATTTTATATCCAGCTCGGTATATCGAGCCATGATTACGAGAATAATTTAAGAGTATAAATATAATATAAACTAGACACAGTTGGTAAAACAGCGATCGTTTGCCCCACGATTAATTAAAC
>DWAJ01001369.1:0-22863 GCA_018238005.1 Eurema mandarina | reverse complement strand
GCTACCTGGCCAGTCATCATTGAATAGGTAATCTATAGATATATACATTATTAAGAAAATAATAATCATATGCCGTGCATTGGTGGAATGCTTTTTTGATTCTTACGTATAAGTAATGGAATTTTCATTAGTACCAGTTAAGATCTTGTCATGCGACTGACAAGTATTTACTACGTTTTAAGATGCACAAGACACCCCACTGAACAAAATTCGAGTCGAGTCAGGGAATGTCCTCCAGTAAATTTTTTGATTACACTTTTATTGATCTAAAGAAAGTTTTTGTCAGTTACGGTATAAATTGGTACCTACCAATAAAAGATCAAACAATTTATTTGAGTAAATCTCAGACTTATTATAAACTTAGGTACTAAGTACCTACATGTTATAAACAATTAGATAAAAATCCTTCTCATTCAACTATGCTATGCTATAAACTATTAGGTCCTTATATTAAGCAATTAATTTTTTCTAGTAAATTCATCTTAATAAGATTTTCAGGATTGAATTTTAATAACAAAACTTTTGTTGTTCTAAGTTGATAAAATTATCTATTTAACAGCCCGGAGTAGGTACGTTGAATATTTTTCAAAGCTATTGAGCAAATTTTTAAAAGATGCTTGATTTCGGTGACGCGCTTTATAAGTATTTTAATTAACTACATTAAATTTTCAGACTTCTTCAAATGCCTTCACCCTGGGCGCAGGATTGCACCGTAAAACTTTTGGATCCTCAAGAAACGTTAGATTCGCGAAAATGATGTATATTGTATATAAACGAAGTTAAATATCAAACGGATGTATGTAATTTACTTTAACTAAACACATAGATTCAAAATGTGTTTTTTTTATAACACACGAGCAAGCGAGCCACCTCATGGAAAGTGGTCATCGCCGCCCATGAACATGAGCGGGTCGTCGGTCTTTAAGAAAGATGTTTTTCGTAGTAAAACTATTAATTTAAACATAAATTCAACGTAGGTACCTGTGCGGCCATGACCCTCTGTCTCTCCAGCACCAGCAAGCACCCCGGGCAGCGGCAATCCCGCCACCGACACAACCGCTTGTGCCCCTTCAGACACGATATCACACCGTGGTTGCGACACCGGGCACACTTCGGGGTACGAAGAGCTTTCTTCACTTCGCTACTTTCACTTTGCATTTTTCCACAGCTTTATGATCGTCACCCAGTTCCAAAGTTTTAAACTCTTACACAAACTACATAATGTACGTTCAACAAGTATGATACGAAAGATATGTTAAGTAAAGCGATCAGCGCGGGCGATGGTTGTATTTAAAAAGTAAGGGACAAATCACGTTCCCACTGAAACTGAGATTAATAGCTGAAATACTCTGAGTCAATCATTTAAAGCTCCGTAAGCCCCGCCTATCTTTGTCTCTATTGGCCGGCCCACGGTGGGCGGATAGCAGTAGAAACATTGTATATTTTTACGTTATTTTTTAAAGTGATACATTTATGATATGTCGGTTGTTTGTAGACTTCACGCCAGCTGTGTATTATAAGTAGCAAAAAATAAACACAACTGTTGGAGCAAATAAAAACTTTGTGATATTGGTCCTTTCTTAAAACCGAACTTAATTTGTAAACAAACAAGTTTTGGGAATTGATATACACATAAAGTTCACACTTCATTTAGTGTTAAATTCTAATTAAAAAGTAAGTATTTAATTTTACAGTATTGCGAAATTTAAGTTAGACAATTATTAAATTTATTAGTTTTAAACATAGATAATGAAATATGTTTTGAATGTACCAATGCATTACATTTTTACCTTTTTTAGGAAGATAGATTAAATACTTACCTATTATTTTAACAAAAGTAAACTGATAAACGAAAATCTTAGTTTACCATTAAAAATGGCTCTATTTATATATAAAAAAAGTAAGAATACCATAATTAAGTATTAATAATTTAGAACTGTTTGCGGATGTCACACTACGACAGTATTTATTTAACAGTAAGTATTGAAAATGATACTCCATCTGGAGGAGAGATTGCCAATTAGCGCTCGAATTTCAATCGCAATAGCCAATGTCCATATTATTCGTTCGGTTTTATATTATAATAAGATATCAAAATTAACCTTATGTTTTAAGATATTTATACATATGAGTTAAAGTGGTTGTGTTTTACCAAAATATAGGTTAGTGGGAATTTAATTTGAAAGCAAACGCACAGATAATTTAAAAACTTTTAAAAGATAAAGTATTTGGGGTTCAGAGTTTAAACTAAACTTATGATCTTGGCCGCAAAATACCGTATGAAAATATTAAAGCAACAATGACCGATTGTTGTTTATAATCGTAAGCCGATGGGGCGGGAAGAGCGCTTTTAGTAGCAAATTACCCGCCACAATGACGACTCTGTGCACGTATCGATTTTCTTACCGGCTCGTTTCGTTCATTTTTCACACGATTGGCTTTGATTATGCGAATGTTTACACTTGAACTTTAGTGTAACTAGGTATTTATGCTTTTATTAAATTCGATCTTTTTATTATATTGTACTTATCAGGTACCCTATATAATTAGGTATATGGCAAACGCGTGAAACTAGATGTCCGTTTTTTTTGCGTTTTTTTTCTTATTATTTTGTTATTCAGCCCGTCGACGACAAATCAAAGGGCATGAAAATCGGTGCAACTTTCTTTTTAATAAAGCGAAAATATTTTTATAATTAGCATTCAAACTTATTTAGTCGACTGCTTTTGAGTAAAATAGAACTTTAAGAAAAGTAATAAATGAAACTCTATTTTCTAAATACACATTTATTATAATTAGGTACATATATGCATATTAACAAATACATAATTTACTTATTGCAATAAGTAAGGCATTTCGGACACTAGAGCTCGCTGTTCAAAACATTCGTCCAACCAGTCGCTTGACACGACTATTACATTATCTGTATTATTTATGTCACATAGATCACATCTTTCTATTGTCTTTGATATAACAATATGAGTTAAAAAGTCACTTTTATCGCATATTTTGGCGCCATAAATTTTGGCAAGAGTTGACCGAATGGGATCATCGACGCAATGTATAGAACACGATCGTAGGAACGAGAAAGGGTTATCATCTCCGAATAATGTGTGATCTAAACGCAGCTTTTCTTTTGTAGTCAGATAAATGGGCTCCTGGAAATAAATAAATTATTAAGTCTTGAAATCGTCTGAATAAGTGAAAATAATAAAATTACGAACCCATTCTCATAAATTTTTGTCCTTCCCCTACCTTGCTAAGATTGTTAAGAACTACCCAAATATCAAAATATAACAAGTTTTGTAGTTTATAAAATATATAAGTTTTGGTTTAAGCCATCGCAATTGCAAAGAAATTTTAATTTCTTCAAAATTACTATAACTAAGAAATTAATATTCATATTTTAAAAATATATCAAACACTACAGGAAAAAATATTAAACATTTACTACAAACCTCATTATCCATTTTCTTGAGACACATTTTCAACGTATCTTCATCAATAGGGTCCTTATAACTATCCCCGTAAGGATCAAAATCGGGGCTTAGCTCAATTTGAGTTTCCTTCTTAATAGTTATCATGTGTAAGGGCGATAGTGAGCAGGGAACGGGGGAACTTTCTAGAGATCTCAACCATTGCGTAGTTATGATGTCAAATTTGTTGCTTTCTATCAATTTTCGGATACGAAAAGTCAGTGTACCCACAACGTAGCACCATGTTTTAGGTCCTGTTAGAAAATATTTTTTATATTTTATATTAGCTGTTTTAGATAGTACAAAGTGAAAGAAAATTATAGTGGTAGTAGTATATATTGATTAAACACCAAAAATGAAATTGAATTTAATTAATATCAAGCATTTCAAGTTTCAAAATTATTTATTTAGAATATTTTACGAGAATTGTTCTTAAGCAAAGAAGAAAAGGGGTAGTTGAATAAGGTTACAGATATGATAGGTATATCGTGAAATTAGTCGCATTGGGCAATTAGTATTTTAAAAACGTACCAGCATTTTGAACGTGTTTTCCCCCGTGTGATTCAATGATAGCGATCAAGTCGGCTTTAGAGCAATCCTCATCTCCCGACAGCACGCACAATTCCCGCCCTTGTAACGCGTTTGACGTCACCTGCATGTAAAATAATCATAGAATTTTCCTATGTCCTTATCTATGATAGTCAATGGCCCTTTTTGATATTTTGCAATTTTTTGCGGGAAAACGAAAAATTCTTCTGAAGTCATTTTGTTCATACATAGTTTGCTTTTGAGAAGGTAAAAACATGAATACTGCTATAGTACTTCTTACTACATAATAGCGGTCCATACTGCCCACTGTTACTACCAACATATTTGCATTACCTTCTTCACCTCTTTAAGAATCACACTATCTATCGATGAAATCGCATAACCCGCCGTTTTTGACTTTTTCACGTAGCGATATAGATATTTACGTGTAAAAGGGCGGCCTTATCACTTATACAAAAAAAGATTTCTTTCAGGCTCGAAAATAAATAAATAATACAAAATAAGTTGTTTAGATTTAATTTCGATCGGTCGGTCACGGTCGAATTGGGAAACCTCCTCCTTTTTTGAAGTCGGTTAAAAAAGCTAGAATACCAATAACTTGCCTGTACATTGCCCGCGTGCGTGGTGCGGAACTGCTCGGCGACGAGCGCGGCGCGCGCTGTGCGCGTGCGACGCGACTTGATCGACACTTCGTCTATTTGATCTTGATTTATTCTCTTCGTACTCAGTTTTACTACTGCGTTTCTTTCCTATAATATTTGTTCTTAATTAAACTTGATTTTTTCTACGTGAATTTGTTGTTAACTTAGGAATTTTGTTAACTTAAAATTTGATTTATTTTCGTATTATTACAGTATATACCTATGACACAGAAACAAAATCACTTTAAAGTATGTATTTATTTTTGAAATAAGCTTTCTTATAACAACAATTAAATATTGAACGATTTTTAAGTCTATTTAATTATTAAAGTATGTATAATACTTTTAAAAATATAAATGCTATAAACTAACTAAAAAATAGAGACTTTTATTTACTTAGCTCGTAATGGAAACAGAGACAGACAGACAGATAGAGTTACTAAGTTTTATCACAGGCTCTAAACCATCTGCGTACCAAATTTCATTACAATCGGTTCAGCGGTTTGGTCGTGAAAGCGTAAAATTATAAAAACTTTCAACCCCTCGCGCAACCTTTTGGGGGTTGATTTAAGAAAAAAAGTAGCCTATGTCCTTCCCACTGTCCCCTTGTCCCAGGCTCTAGACCATCTGTGTACCAAATTTCGTTCTAATCGATCGAGTAGTTTAAGCGTGATGGAAAGACAGCCAGACAGACAGACAGACTGAGTTACTTTCGCATTTATAATATTAGTATGGATGGGAAAAGTATTTTTGAAGCAGCTATAAATCCTAGACTTACCGCCACAAGTCGCTGAAACTCCTCTAAAGTAAGAATATTATCTATCGGCTTATCGTTCCTCACTTTAATAATTCGCGGGAACCGGAGCGTGTACTCCGTACCTGATGAAGAACTTCGAACTAGCTCTGTTGCTCGCACCTAGAGGTCGTAAAAGATCTGTTATAGCCAAAAATTTTTTTTTATTGATTCCAAAAAAAAGGGGGGGGGGCAAACAATCAACCTTATGTAGTGATCATCGCCGCCCATAAAACACTCGCGGAGCTTGACAGCTCTGGAATGGGTTGCTAGCTTTAAATAATATAATTATACAATATACATATGATTTAGCACAATATATTCCACTTTATACTTCAACAGTCAACACTATTACAAAGATATTTTTATTTATTTCGAATTTACAATATAGAAAATGCATACATATTTTTATACAGAAATATAGTATTGGCACCCATAGTAGCTGAGAGCTGTGTTACAGGTGCCAAAGGTATAATTAATACTTACCTCCAAAACAACAGAATGTTCTGGTAATATCCAGAAGTCTGGTTTGTCCTTGTTGAAGTACAAACAAGACGGCGGCGGTGTTCTCTTAGCTATGGTCCAGTGCTTCTCGAGCTGAGCGCACAGTTTCTCTCTCTCGTCGTACGTGACCCCAGTGGCTACTCGACCAATAGCTACCCAACGCTTTGTTGGTCCTACGTCATAGTGTAAAATCTGAATGATTTTCTAGAAGAATAACTCTTTTTTTTCAAAAGCCTAAAGATCAAAAAACAAAATAATATTTGATTGTAATTATAAACATTTACGTAAAACTTAAAAGTCGTGATTGTATTTCTAGAGATTAATGCGTTTTGGGAAACAAACAAACTCATCAAACTATATAAGTCTAAAAATATTTCATATTAATTTACAGCTCTATCATTTAAAAACTAATTACGTAGATTTATCTACGTATAACATCGTCGGAAACTTAATAAATAATCGTTAAAAAAGCATATATACCTACGGACGAATTGAGTAACCGCCTTTTTTTGAAGTCGGTTAAAAAATAATCAGTTAAATAATAATTCGTAATAGTTAATGTTTCGAATAACGAATGTATTCTTAATAAAATTTACCAAAGAGTTTTTACTTAACATAAAAAAAAAAATACCCGTTGTAGTATCAAGGCAGGCAACGTGGAAGCTCTTAGCGCGGCCTTGTCTCTTGTTCTCGGCTAGATCTGCGCCTATCACTACCAGGTCTAGGTCTGTCATTGTTCCTTCGGTGTACTAGAACATATAAAAAACTAGGTACTGTATCATTTTATTTTCCCATTAATAATGTAGGTAGCAGGTTTTTGAAAAAAAAGTTATTTTAAAAGTTTTTCTGGCTTTAAGGAACAGACCACGATTTAAGAAATATACGAGACGATATTCCGTTTGCCATAAACATAATTGTTTTCCCTGAGATACATACTGAACATTTCCACCCAAAAAAAGAAATAGTAACACTTATCGTTAGTTACCTCGGGTTTGATTTTGTACCAGCCGGCATTCCTTCTGTTAGCGATGTAATAAGAGTCCACGTCTTTCACTACGATACCTTCTTCTTGGTTCTCAATCGCTTTGTTTAGAGCATTTAATACATCTGAACTATACAAAAAAAAATCAATTTCATATTCCACATACAATTCTTTGACTTGTATTAATGAAATGTTATTTAGCGTAAAAAAATCTTACCTATGCTTAACGATATGCCTCTTACTTCGCAATATAACTCCAGGAATATCATAAAATACTGTGTCCAATATCTGAAGCCTTTCTTTCAGCGATATCCCGCCTTTTTCAGGCGGACCGATCAGCGAGCGCCCGTTGTAGTACAATATGTCAAAAGCGCAAAAACAGGGCCGAAACTTGGAGTTTTCCGATATTTTCTTTACGTCATATGCCATGCCTATAACAAATATTAGAATATATGACCTGTTTTAATTCATAAAGAAGTATTTATAGTATTATTCTATTAATGACGATGAACAAAACCGGTAGGTATGATATGTATTATCTATACAAAAATGAAACACCAAATATGTTGATAGGAGCATATCCCGACAACAGTTTAACCGATTTCAGGGTAAAAGATTACAGCCCGGATTAGTACAGCGTAAACACACGTCAAGCCAGCTAGTAATAAAAATATTCATAACTTTGGCTCCTTTGTGATACTCAAACATTTAATATACCTAGAGTTATTTTTAATACTTATTTCCTTTACATCAATATATACCCTAAATATCATGTTTAATTAAACATACCTTTAGATCCAAAACACTGATTTTCTTTATGCCATCCCATTAACTCGCCATCTAAAATGAAGCTAGTCACATCTGAACCGAAACAATCCTTCAATTGGGGCGTTATTAAACCTGACTCGTATGTTTTACCGAAATTATTTGAATACGCAAAGCCTTTTCTTGAGAAATATTCAAAAATACCATCTTGCATATGTATCTGAAATGGAAAGGATATAGTTAAAATATTTAGATTTTTTTTTAATTTAGAAATTTCTAAAAAAATCGCCTTAATAGATGGTGGTTGAGAACACATTTAAATAATCCAATTTTAAGCATATTGAAATTTAAACTATAAATAATTTTCACTCTTTAACAACACGTAACATTCTTGGTCTAGTTTTCAATTTTTGCCTTACAACATTTTATAAACATAAAATGTCACAACATTTTATGTTTATGTTTATATAATGTTGTAAGGCAAAAACAAATAAATTTGCATAAATTTTTAAATTTTTGTGTATAGACCAAATACTTATAAATTGTAAAGATTAAATAATTATTTCGCTTTAAAAAATAGGGCATACGTCACTCTAGTATTGATAGACAAAAGAAAAGTATTGTGTAAATATCTTGAATAATACTTAATATTTTATTAATATACTTAATATTTTAATTAAAAAAGTCATCTAAAATCAATACAAAAACTCACTTGAAACCTCTCCCCGTCAAATTTTTCCTCTACTTGATACGTTTTATCGGACGGTAATTGTCCAATGCGAGTAATATCTAGTCTTTCTGATAGCATGGGACACACAGCGAAAAATACACTCACTCCCAATTCTATGGGACGAGTGTCGCCGTCGGCTAGATCTTCACAGACCTATGGAAAACAATTCATTAAATATAATAATTAGTATGTATTTTTCTCTACCTCTGGGTGATAAAAATTACAGACTAATTTAATGTTAAATAAATAATCAAATTTCAGTTCGATACTGATGCAAATAAAAGCTCTATAGTGTAAAGTATAGGGTCAACTGGAAAAATAATTTGACGCTATTCTTACTACCTATTTTTACTTATGAGTTAAATTACGCTTTCCATATTTGGTCATTCATAACACTTCTTAGTATAGAAAATTTAAATTGAAAACAAACCTTAATCATTAGTCCCTTTTTACGGGGGGAAATGTATAACATACTTTTCGGATTTCCCCACTCAAAAAGGAACTGATGATTTAGGTTTGTTTTCTATTTAAATTTTCTGTACAAAAATTGTCAAACAAAGTGAGACAACTATCCTATAGTCACTCTTCTGTGCTTACTTATTCCTTTCTTCTTACAATGATTGATCCTAGGAATATACCTTATTAAGACTGGCGCAAGTTTCGAACAGTTCCGGGGCGTCCGGGTGGAACACCGCCAGTATCCTGCTCGTGCTCATGGCTAGCTTTAAGTCCTTTAGTATTATCCTTAAAAACCATTTTAATTGATTTGCCGTTACATTTTTGATGACGAAACTAAAAGCTTCGTCTAAAATCGCTAAAAAATTTAAAGTTTTATGAATGCGATACCATATAGTAATTTTTTTAAATACAATATGATAATTCTGTCTTACAAGTAAAGAATTTCTAAACAAATCTCGATTTGAAGATAAAATAATAAAACTAAGCTGACGTACAAATTATACAATACCAGGGATGTTACGGAGCTCCGTAAGCGTAACCGAAACTATCGGATATCAAAATTATCCATAACCGTTACTAAATCTTACGAATGGACGAAATAATTTCATATCCATATCCGTATTTGTATCCATTATAATAATAATTCCAATATCCGTGTCGAATCCGTATCCGGAATATCATATCCGTAACATCCCTTATGCATACTTACGCCCTTTATTTCCTACTTCAGCTGTAGATATCTTGTCGAGTATGCTATTAATATCTCCTACTGTCAAGTTGCACACTTTCAGTGTCATTCTATTCTTCAGAACAAAGCTAGCGACACCCGCGAAGTCGCTATCATGGGCGCTATTTTGCACTGAACGAAAATTCAGCAATTCTTGTGCATCGTGAGACTGCTTATTCAAAGATAATACTTTCACTAATAAAGCACCCAGTTTAGTTTCCTTTAAATTATAAGGATTCCTTTCGCGATCTTTATCTGGTAGGAGTAATCTCAGGATTGGGTAGAATGTGGAATTCTGAAAGAGCATTTTACGGTACCATAAAGCTGATATCTTTCTATAGCTTTTTTAAAGCAACAACATTTAGCTATGTACATACCTATAAAATTATACGAACCGAATATGCTGTACTATAAATATATAGATATTTTGAAGATAGTACTTTTGAATATATGTATGTAAGAAGTTAAGTCATAGTAAAAAGAAGTGTCTTATAAAGCCTGAATTGAAGCTCCGTTCGAGTACTTTTGAGGGTTTAAGAAGTTTAGGTATCATTTATAACGTCTCTCCTCAGTCTACCACCCAAACAGTTAAAGCTAGACAAATGTGTCTTTATAGATATGTGTGTATTTAAATAACAATAAAACCGGCTTATTTAAGCCGTTGTTACTCATATTCAGTTTTAGCGGTTGTTATACTTACTTAGTTTTAGCGGTATTAAGGCATAACTTAAAAATTCACATATATAGCTGGGCGACTTTGGAACCATATTCCTTGAGTTACACTAACACTACGTGAATTAATTTCACTTATTCTTTATTCTATTAATATGAGCGCGCATTTAAGACCCTCGCCTCGCATGAGATGAAAAAACACGTTAAGTTAAATCAGTTATAAAAAAATAAAAGTACCTTCTTTTCTGTAATTTTTCCCGCATTTACTCTGAATTTATTTATAAAATGATTTAAAATTTTATCTTGTTCGTGTCTTTGTTTTTTCCTCGAGCTCACTTGTTCTAAGACTGCGCAAAACTCGCTGAACAAAGTATCATTTGCTGGTACTTTGTCCATCCTTACTTGTTTGTTCTTTGTATAGAACCTAAAAATTACTCGGTATTAGTCATTGGGTTTAACAGAAAATGCGTAAAAATTAAATAAAACTCTTAAACTAAATCATTTATTTAAATAACAAGGTGTTCTAGCATGATTTTTTTAGCCATCTCTGGAGAATGGTCTTTATACAATATGAGTAGATTATACGCAGTTTCCATTTTCAAGTCCATTTTTCCATGTTTACTACACACTGTAATAGGTCCACATGATAAAGCTTTTTCGTAATATTCTATCGCTAAATTATTAATATTGAGCATTTGGTAAAGTCTTCCTATATTATAATAAACTTCTTGATTGCATTTTCGAAGCTGCTTGTATTTCAGCATATAGGACATACTTTGAAGAATTAAATTTTGATGTTTGTCTACGGTTTTTTGAGCAGCCATCGCTAAAATTGTTAACGATATAAGAAAAGCTGATAGAGGCTCCCTAAACTGTTCATGGTACTCCAAGAAATATTTTAGAGCAACTAGATACCGCCCTGATATCAAATAATTGTTTCCTAAAAATAGATTTTTCACCCAATGTGATTCTTTATGAAATAATCTTGTAAGATATTTACTATGTGTTGTGTCATCCAGCATATTGATAACTAAACCTAACAAATTCCATGTCCTATTTGAAGTACTTCTAAGGGCATTTTCCCGAACAAACCTCATAGCATGCACATAATCATGATTTAAAAGATTAGCTTGAAAGTTATAAAAATCCATTTCTCTTCTATGTGGGGTTAAACTTTTCATGAGCATACAAGTATAAGTGAGTCTCTGCATAGTACTGTATTGTTTTAAATCACAAGCTATAGATATTAATTCCTTATAAAGGTCCCATTCTTCTTGAGGTGTCAGCTTAAAGTTCTCATCTTCAAAATGTATGTCATTTTCATGGTAAGGATTTTCACCTCTGAGAGTTCGAAACTCATGAATAAGTTCAACACCACCCTTTTGTTTGCAGGCAATTCTTAATTCTTCCTCATGTCTGAGTTTGGTTAGAGACCTGCATAGTAGTGCTTCTG
The DNA here is from genome assembly GCA_018238005.1 of Eurema mandarina. Classification (NCBI taxonomy): domain Eukaryota; kingdom Metazoa; phylum Arthropoda; class Insecta; order Lepidoptera; family Pieridae; genus Eurema; species Eurema mandarina. Next base: position 11,112 of record DWAJ01001369.1, on the reverse strand, counting down.
CTACTTCTAAATATTTTGGCATTAGATTATATTTTTTTAATATAACACAATGTTCATATAAAAGGGTAGGACTGACAACATATTTGTAATCTTGTTGAAGTACATTCAAAGCTTCTGATACTAGACCTTTCATTTCAAGGATGGCAAATAACTTTCTTCTAGCTTCTGGATGTTGTGGAGCATGTTCTAAAACCTTATGAAAAGCTTGGATGGCTTCTTCTTCACGCCCTAAATTTAGAAGACATTCAGCATACTTGAGCCAAACAGCTCCAAGATTAAAATTAGGTGTATTGACCAAAGGTTCTAGAAGTTTCATGGCCATTTCATGGTGACCCACTGAAGAAAATGCTTCCTCAATATCCATGTATAAGTCACCAGCTTTTTCTACATCATTTGTTAGAAAGTCATTCAATAAAGTTTGCACGAGATTAATAGCACCTAAATGAATAAAACAGACTAATAATTTACATTTCAAATCTATTGCTAAGTTATTAGGTATTGAGCATTTAATATAATTTGTGTGTTCCTCTATTTCATTTGATGCATTTCTAACCGTTTCTATGTCAGCCTCAATTTCAACACCCACATTTGCCACAAACACTTCCAAACATTTTTGAAACTCCTTTTGAGAAATTAAAAGCTCAAAGAAGATGTTGAGATCCTCTAAAGTGAACAAGGATGGACACCTTTTATAGGCAGTATCCATAACCACAAAGGCTTTATTCTTTTCATTGGCATCATGGTATAAGGCGGCAGCTAATCTTGCATATTTCATAATTACTTCACCTTGACTAGCAGGAAGACTACTTACAATTCTATGGTAGAATTTGACTCGTGAAACTGTACCTGAATTAATAGGATATTTCAATTCTTCTAATCGAGTCAATAGTTCCAGTCTTTGCATGTGAAGATTTAAGTTTTCAGGATCAGCTTTTATGGCTTGGGTGTAACATAACATTTCCTGTTTATAGTTTTTGTTTTGTTTAGATATAGATGCCAATCTAAGCCACTCATTTACATCAGTGCGAGACAAATGAGCTGCTAATAAAGAAAACTGTAAAGATTTTTCTGCATCATTTTCATATATTTGAGCTAAAGTTTGATATGGCTCGGAAGCATTAGGTAATTGTTTAATTATTTCACGACACATTTTTTCTGCCATTTCCACATCTCCTCTAACAAGTCGTAAGTTCGCTTCGCCCATAAGTCCGAGTAAGGCTGGCGTAAGGCGAGTGACCCTTCGACGTCTTTTTACTGGAGCAGTTTCTTGAGCTTCAACTATCTTCGGATCTTCGTAAATTTCATCTTCATCTTCATCTTCAGATCCGTACCATTCATTGGAGTATTCAGCGAAAGACATCTCGCCACTTAAAAACTTATTGGTCAAATCAGTGTCGGACTCCATTTTAAGGCCTGAGTGTGCCACTACATTTGAGGGTCCTGGTGTTTCGTCCATATTTTTATTGGTCTTATACAAATATATACAATTAGTGTTTACTAATAATATTAAAATAAAATACTGAATTACCTTAATTGAATAAAAAAATGTTTTTACATAGAAGTATTAATCTTAAAGCGTTTCTATTCTCTAGGAATAATTTCTAAGCAATAAATCAAATATTTTTTTCTTATTTTGATTCAATAAAATATTTAAAACATTTAAAATAGTAAAATATACTCTGACTTCGGCCACTTGACAGTTGGCACTTGGCAGATAAACAAAACACCAGGTTGACAATTGACATTTATTTTTTTGTTTCATGACCATGGATCGAAGTCCTTCGTTCAATCGCTTATTAATAATTGTAATTTCCTTCTTACGCAAACGTTACAATCTCTATTTTTAAAATATAAATTAATTTTTAAATTTGAAGAAAAATGCGTAATAATTAAGGTCCTCCAAGAAAAGATCACGAGATTAATATATTATTATATTTTGTTTTTCTCACTTTACAAAAATGTAAAAAAGGGTATGTAAAGTTGTAAAGCGTTCTTAATTGATATATTTTGATACTATAAAAAATTGTCCGTAATTCTTTTTGTGGCAATTCCTCAATTTAACAGATGATTGACGATGACGTTTATCCTTTTCAGCTTTTGAGAGCAAAAACTTATGTCAAATTCGTTTTTTCCAAAATATTTTGAAATTTGAATAATATTTACCAATTGGATTCCTGTGTGATATTGGAAATGCTATGTGTTCTTTATCATTTTCTCATAGTTATACTTAAATAATAAACAGATTTATGAAATCGTCTTGTCATAGTCCTTTTAAAACTATTGGAAATACTGGGTCAATTACCCTTGTACAATACATATAATGAGTAACTATTGCCTTATACAGAGAAACTTATTATAATTATATGTCAGATCATTGCCAATGCAAGAAAAGTAACTAGAAGGAAGTATTCTTACTTTAATAAGTAATCTTGGAAATCATAATGTGCGAAATTTTGCAAGCACTTAGAGAACCATTGAAAGATATAGAAAATGATTATGAGAAGGGCACAAATGATGATGTGTACAAAGCAGCTGAACCTACTCTATCAGACATGCCAGTTGAGGTAAGTAAATAGTACCTTATTATAATCTATCTATACTAATATTATAAAGAAGTAAAGTTTGTGTGTTTGTTAAATTGTAAGGGGATCTACTGAACTGATTTTAAAAATTCTTTCACCAATAGGAAGCCAAAGTGTGTCATAGGAAGTGTCATAGGCTATATAAAAAAACAATTGTTAACATTATGCCCAACAAAGTGGGCACGGGTCAGCTAGTTGGATATATATGTAGTAAGATATTTGTTATAATTATTCAAAATATTACCTTTCAGATAATTTTGAAAATATGCTCATTCTTAGATTGCCATTTCTTAAAATATACATTTAGTAAAGTATGTTCAAGATTTGAGGATATATTAGCTGATGATCACCTGTGGAAGTACTGGGTACACAGCAAAGTGAATGGTTGTTTTCCGGCTTTACCTAATTTAAATGTATGGGAAGAGGAACAAATAGACTGGGAGGAAGTCTGTGTGGAAATAGACTCTGAAAAGAAGAAATGGACTGATGTAGACAATAAAACAAAGCACATAGTTATTAAGGATGTACATTATGCTTCTGTTGATGCGGTTCTTTTGTTAAATGTAAGTATATCACAAAGACAAATGTAACTGTAAAAAAGATTACAGTTGTAAATTTAAGATCTAAATAAAAATGGAGACTTATTATGTAATATAGTGGTTTACATAATATTAATTTATTTTGTAAACCTATAGTTATTCTGTATTTTTACATTAATGTAAACATTGTTTATCAATTATAGAAAGGCGAAACATGTATATCTGGTGGCAGAGATAGAAGTCTAGCATTATGGAATGTTCTTGAAATAAATCAAGACAATGGAACAGACATCAAGCCAACTCGGATGAGGCATGATGCTCATGCTGGATGGGTTTGGGATCTTGCCGCTGATAATACCGACAATGCGTCCATAGTATATTCTGCATCTTGGGATAACACTGTTAAGGCGTGGGATCTAGCTGCAGAATTTAAATGTGTGGAAACATTTAGGTAACAAGTTTCTCCTTTTCTTCATTATTTTAAGTATAAGATTGGTTTGCCTAGTCCTGGAATAAATAATAAGGATAATGTTTGTAGTCCAGGATTTTACTATAATTATCTTAGTGAAACCGTGACATTGGGTTTAGATTTTAAACGAGTAATAACAAATATATGTTTTAATATTTTTTCTTATTAAGTGATTTACAAGTTAAATTTAATTTATGTTTTTATTTTTTAGGTGTGGAATGTCAGCTCTGTCCGTTGTAGCATGTGAGAATCTAGTTATGGCAGGATTGTATTCTAATAAAGTATTGTCGTTTGACCTACGGTCTGGATCTAACCACATTAGCTCATACAAACCTCACAAAGGACCAATATTAGCTTTAAGTTCATACAAAAATATGATTGCATCAGTGAGTGAAGATAAAACTATGGCAATATGGGACAGAGTAGCTGGAAAAATGATAAAAAGTAATATAAAAATACCTAAAGACAAACGGTACCCTGTATGTATTAATTGGAGCTCATCTGCAATTTACATAGGTGACTCCACAGGATCTTTACATGTATTCAATCCTGAAGATTTTACTTTTATTAGATCTCACGATATTTGGGGAGAAACTCCTGTTGTTGAACCATCCCATAAAATTGCTGGTTGCTATCAGAGTAAAGGAAATTTAATATTATGTTCAGATCAAGGCGAAATCAAGTTTTTATATAATTGTTATCCTCCAAAGGAATACAGTAGCATGAAAACAGCAACTGTTGACGTAACCAAGGTATGTTCCTTTAATTATAAAATCGCAAAGTCAAGATATATAATGATCTATAGAAAAAATGCATTACAAACTGAGTCTATAGTACATCAGTCTTATACAATGCGACCATTTAAAATAATTATTTATGATGGCATAATATTTAAGGAGCAACTATTGTTTTTCAGTTGGAATATCTAAATGGGGTTTTAGCTGTTGGAACCTGTGACACAGCGGTCGAGTTTTGGATTCCTAATGAAAACATGCAACAATTGACTGTTTAAATATCTACTAATTGAATTATTTTTTATATAAAATTAATTGCTTGACGTTACTACAATTTAAATTAATTTGAATTATTACGAATATTTTTTACTGTCGCAGCTTTCCCGAGATTGCAAGGGATCAATTATTATGTATGCTATGTACAGTATTTTTCAATAAAAATATCTGAAATACAAATTATACATTTGCCAAATATTTAATGTGAAATATTAAATTCTTTTGAATAAGAAAAAAATAATTGGTTACCTCCTTTTATTTTTAACAAAGTTACCAATAGACTGATATAACATAACAGAATGTTTAAAATGTTTTGCTCTCTATGTATAAAATTAAATTAACTAGATTTGTTCATTATAACAATTGTATAACAAGGAGGGTATTTCTAAATTCTCAAACATTTATTCTCGAATGAATTGCTAAACATTTACATACCTTGGCTCACTCATGATGAATCATGAACACATTACATGATCAGTAATGTATTCCTTTAAATTAGATCAATGTTTGTTTTTTTTCACCAATAATGTTAGCAAAAGTATACATGCAATATTAAATTATTTATGTATGTTAATAATGATTTTCTAAAACGAAGTTTTTCGTTATTTGTAGTAGTTACCAGTTTAATTTGGTGTTATATATAGACAAATGTACTAAAACATAATAATCCACTAATTTTTAATTTAATTAAAAAACTAGGAGGTTATTAAAAGAAAAAAAAAACAGACAATATTGAATTTTTTTTGTAAGCATCACCAAGCACAAATGTGCATTTTATTACTTAATCCGTAAATCGTACGAAAGTAGATTCTTTGTTTACTTGTATGAACAAAAGGTGTTTATAGATATATTGCGTAGGCTGAATGTAATTTTTAACCAAAATCTGTATGTATGAACGTTATTATAAATATTTTTCTTAGTACATAATATTTCTAATAACGTTTTGATTTTAATCTACGAACTGAATTATCATTTTACTCTTGTGACATGTATTGACTGAAAATATTAATGACTTAAGTTCGTGCGAATTTTCTGATTTTTTTTTTGCATTATGAACAGTTTTATTAATGTAATGATAAACAAATTTTAGCACAAAATACAGTGGAAAAAGTAGCCGTTTCTATATGTTTGAATATGTCCGATCTTTTTAATAACGTATGTGCAAATGTACTATATAAATATGAGTTTTGAAGCAGTTTTATGGCAAATATTTATTATATGTTATACAAAAGGCCCTAGGGCCTAGGTTATAAAATAAATTTAGGTGTAAAGGGCGGCCTTATCACTTGAAGTGATTTCATCCAAGCAACCCGAAAATGTAACATTAACCAATTATTAAGGACGTTCTCTGTCGTATGTTTAAAAAAGTTAAGAATCTCGTAATTTGAAAATAAACTAATTGCCATGAGTACCGAAAATAGATTTCGCAGAACGCTTTCGCGTTCTTAGTTCCTGCTTACTTCATTATTTTAAACAAAATTATTTATCAGCTGTATCAGTATTTACATATATATGTGAAATAAGCGTTGGTTTAAAGGAATTTCTGGTGGCAATTTCACTTAAAAATTGCAACAAAAATATATCTGGGTAATTAATAAATACGAAATGGTACTGAAATTTAATAATTAAAAGTCTTTCGAATTCGCTTCATGAAGTGACGCCGTTCTATTTGAAAACTAAAATACCTACTTCTTCACTGTGAAATTGTTACGTCACATCCGTTTAAGGCGCTCAAAAATCCTTCCGTCCTTTTTAATTTAATTTTTGCAAGGTAAAATTGCAAATAATAAAAGCTCATAAAAATGTACATATACTCTATTAAAGTATAGAAGATAAAAAGCAAGTGATTAAATTTATTTCAAAATTCACCCTCCGACAAGATGACATACAAAATATATGAACATATATAGACATATAGAAACCTACACCACTTATAAGATCGTGTAATAAATTTACCTAACCCATTTTTGGCTACACTTGCTTAATTGCCCAGTTTTTCAATAACAGAGTATAGTGCGACATTTCGATGTTAATGTCAAAATAAAGAAAAATATTTGTTAAATTTCTGGCACTGCACATTAAAATGCAGCACTGCACTTTGCGCATTGCATCAAGCGACTTTTGAGAGTTCTCGATATATGAATGAAGAAAGATGTAGTTGAAACATCCAACGTTAAGCATTATTGCGCATAATGCGGAATAATGCTATAATTGAAAAACTAATTAGGTCATCATATTATCACGTATGGTCAAATCAATCGCCCACTTTTATATAGAACAAAATGTTTTGGTACTGCAGTCTGCAGTATAATTCCATTAGTTTATTTTTTAAACCACATTCTTTGTTGGCGTTGGATAAGCCCTCTCAATGAAGTACTTTATGTTATTCCTATATATTTAATAATATGTAGTTTTCATACATTATTATTCCACCACGTACGACGGTCAGTATTTAATTTAACAAATATTATAGCGAATTAGTTACCTTTTAATAACATTTTTATTTAATTACACTTACATACTCGTAATACCTTTTTTAAACACTTGATACAAAAAACATTTTCATCATCTGTGTATGTTACCCTTATAAATAAATCTGTAACTAAATATTTAGGTTAAAACAGACTCACATAAATCAATATTCTTAATTCTAGAACTATATTTATGAAAGGAGGTATCCACAAAAAGACCGTACTAATCATATTTATTAACATTGTTGGATTTTTAAATTCTTAAACTAATACTTTAACTAGTTAATGAAGTAAGATTGATTTTGTTATGACTTGTATAAAAAAATAACTTATTAAAATATCTTTAATATGCTGTTTTTTATTGTTAACATTCTTATTCATATTATAAAATGCGAAAGTTTGCGAAAATATAAAACAAACCCAATATAATACAAACTGTATTGGGTAAAGTTGCAGGTAAATGAGACACTTTTTTGGGTAAAATCTTACGTATACCCGTCCACTTTGGGGGAAGTGGACTTTTAAATGTAGGTACTAAGTAGAATACACATAACGATGCCTTAAAACACCTGGGATTCGATAAAAACAACGCTTATAAGAATTAATGTATTAGTGTAGTTAAGTTACAAGTGGTTTTCGGATAAAACTACAGGGTATTTGGGATAAATGGTATTCTAATTGTTATTATTCCCCATCTTATACTATTAAAATGCAAACTTTTGGAAGACAAGGTAAAGTAACTAATGAAAAAAAAACAGGAAAGAACAATGGTGTGGGAAAAGTGTTCTCAGGCGTTTTCAATTTATTCGTAAGCGCACGAAAAGCACAAATGGTACCGCCCGGGTGCATGCTATAACGTATTATTTATTACATTCTTTGCCACATATTATATTCTAGGCATATAATTTAATATTGAACCCTTTTCCACAGTGAAATAAAAGCACAAAGCTAAGGTTTTCAAATAAAAACAGCCCTTATTTCGTAGCAATAACCTTATCAAAAATTATAAAAGGACATTATTGTAGGTACCTATAAAATAAACAAATGTATAATTCTACATATTATTATCTTATACCTACATAAATCTTAATTCTGATGTGCGTAATACAATAATTATTATAATAGGAAAAAGTTATGACGTGTTTACATTAAAGTATCGTCTGATATAAATTATATTCTTTTTTTTCATATTTTCAGTTCATTCCATGTAATAATTAACTAATTTTAACTTTGCGCAGGCTAAACAAAGTAAATACAGATTATAAAATTGCGTTTACTATGAAACATGTACCCCAAGGCCACGTTTAAAAAGTAAATACGTTTAAAAAATGGCTGAATTATTGTGTATCTGTCAAATCCAGTGAAATTCCCTTTTATTTTCGCTATGGCTCATGTTTAGTGTGTCGAGATATTTTAGTGAAAAGTGTTTATTTTAATAACAGATAAATGTATTTATAAATTTCCACAATGAACGGGTTAAGTTTTAGTGAATTGTGTTGCTTGTTTTGTTGTCCGCCATGCCCAGGAAAAATTGCAGCTAAGCTTGCATTCCTGCCTCCTGAACCCACGTATGCATTTACACCTGACGAGACAGGATCAAAATTTTCATTGACGCTGACTGAAAGAGCTGAATGGCAATATTCAGAAAGAGAAAAAGAAAACATTGAAGGATTTTACTCGAGGACATCCAGGGGAAACAGAATCGCTTGTCTCTTTGTCCGCTGTAGCCCTAATGCTCGCTTTACTATTCTCTTTTCACATGGAAACGCTGTAGATCTGGGACAAATGAGTAGTTTTTATTTAGGTTTAGGAACAAGAATAAATTGTAACATATTCAGTTATGATTACTCTGGATATGGTGTGAGTGGAGGAAAACCTTCTGAAAAAAACTTGTATGCGGATATCGATGCAGCATGGCAAGCATTACGGACTCGTTATGGAATAAGCCCCGAGAACATAATATTGTATGGTCAAAGTATTGGTACTGTGCCAACCGTAGATTTAGCTGCTCGGTATGAAGTAGGAGCTGTGGTGTTGCACTCGCCCCTGATGTCAGGCATGCGAGTTGCCTTTCCTAATACTAAAAGAACATGGTTTTTTGATGCTTTTCCAAGGTAATCATCCTGTTTTTCTGATGTTTTATGTTCAATGAGTCATAATCACTATCATTCAGGAAGTTACTGCATATGAAGTAGTGTAAGTCAGTAAAATGAGGAAATGATAGTAATTATGTGTACACATATGCTTTGTTTATTTGTTAAAAAATGCAACATTCCTGAATAATAAATCATTGCATTTTGCATACAAAGCTGGATCAAGTGATTTATTATAAAATTTATCCGCTACAATTGTATCTATTTATTTTAATTGTTAATAAAAATATTGATTCATATTGGCTTTTAAGTAAATATATGATTTGTTTTGTCCTACAAAGTAATATAAAATCACAACCATTCACATCATTATGAATTATATACATTAGTAAAATGGTATAATTTACTTATAAGCCAGTTTAACATTTTAAGATATGGCTTTATCATGATAGAAAAATCAAATATAATATCAAATAAATTAAATTATCAGATAAGATTGGAAAATCATATGTAGAGTCAATGAAACAACAATAACAAACTGTATCCATCTATTACAATTACTCTGCTTAATTGGTTGTAATAAAGATAAAGAGTAAGGAATACAATATCTTTTGTTAAAATTCAATAGATTTAGCTTATGCTGTATGCAGTTATGGAAATGTCCTCATAAACCGCAAATAAGTCAGCAGTAAATAACTAAAATATATCTATAAGATATAGAACTATAAGAGTTCTTACAAGAATTAATTATGCATACCTCTTTTTCTTTGATTAAACTTGATAAGTTATCATTAAATAAAAACATTTCTTTGGAATCGAGTGGAAGTGCAAAGTAATATTAATATCAAGTAATATGTTATATATAACAATCATAACAATGGTTTTTAATACAAACATAATTTTTAAGAGAAATGATGTATTAACAAATAGTTGTAATTGTCAATTTTTAGAAGTTGTGAAGTTTATGGCTTCATACCCAAATAACAAAATTCATTATGAATTACTTAGAAACTCTATTGAGTCAGCAAAAAATAATCATTTTAATTTTATAGATTAATTTAGTATAATAAGTCAAATGTGAAAAAGTTCACCAAGGTTAATGTCTGTGTATGTTTATTACAGTATTGACAAAATCCCCAAGGTGACCTCTCCAGTTTTGGTTATACATGGAACTGAAGATGAGGTGATAGATTTTTCTCATGGCCTGGCAATTTATGAACGCTGTCCACGTGCAGTTGAGCCATTGTGGGTTGAGGTATGAAGTCATTCATTTATTTATACTTGTTAGATTATTTTCAAATGGAATTTCTAATACATTTTTACAATTCCTTTACAGGGTGCTGGACATAATGATGTTGAACTATTCAATCAGTATCTAGAAAGACTGAAGCGGTTTGTTTCAGTGGAATTGCTCAACTGACAAAGACTGCCGGCCCCTGGCCATACTACTCAAGGTATTTACTTCAAATCAAATTATCAATTTAGACGTATTGTATTTCATTATAAGCTTTATTTATTTAGAGAGTAGTAGTAGTATATTGGTTGAAAAATGTTTTTAAGGTGAAGATCCAAATCCTGCTTCTACTCTTAGCTCCGGGACTTCGAGTTCGGCGACAGAGAGACTCCTCTAGCTAGCGGGGGCCGGGCCCAGCCGGGCCGGCCCCAACAAAAACTCAGTAAATGGTTCTTCGAGTCCGCACAATCTCGTCAAGAATGTAGACAATAATGAGGCTGCCGTGGAGGCGCGAAGTCCTCGGGCGATCACCCATAATATAAGCATCAACGTTACGGATATAGATTCACCGGTCGGGGTCCGGAGACGTATACACCTGCGCTCGCTGAGCGACGTGACGCCGAGCGGCCGCTCGCCCGGCGCCCGCGCGCGCTCGCACTCGGAGCGTCCGCGCGTGTCGCCCGCACCCTCCCCGGCGATTTCCCTCGCGCCCTC
>DWAJ01001368.1:0-22865 GCA_018238005.1 Eurema mandarina | reverse complement strand
GGTGCGCGAGCGTTGATTGGTTGTCCCAGTCGTATTGTCTTTCTCGCACCAATACGTCAATTACGAGCGCGATTCTACCGATGCGCAGCTATTCTCGTCAATCGCTAAACATAAATGACGCGTACTATAACCGGGATCTCCAGCCGCCACGGCAGGACGTTAAACAGTTGTTTTAGTCGGTAGAAGTCCGACATAACCCGTGGTCCTTTTCCCGAGGTCCATGGGTATCCTATGAGGATTTCCCCACTATAAAAAGTGCTCATTAAGGTCTCTGCCCACTACACAGTATGTTACTATGCCGTGCTATGAACGTGTCAGGCAAAGAATATTCTCTGTTTTAAAAAGTATGAGACCATGCCCTAGCACTAGCTCGTTCCGTTACTGACCAGCACCGTCGCGTGCCATGCACGGACCGGCAAGTATTGTCGATACATACGACTTTGATACGCTCTAGTGGGCATAGTAGAGCGTATCGTGTGGCTTGACGTGTCTGATACCTTCATAGCACGGCCATGGTATGATACGTTGTAGTGGGTAGAGTCCTTTATACTCAAATATCTGTGCATTGTGATTTTACTTGCGTAAACAACTGCTTTAAAGTTGGCGCATGCTATAAACTGTATAGTATTATATACTATACACTATACAGTAAACAGGGTATAAAAGACTTAAGTCCGAAAACTGAAACCGTAGGTAGTATCCCCCATAATCGTAACTTAGTGCAAATAATTTGATCCTGACGCAGCTTTTTGAGAAGTTATTTGACAAATTTTTTGACCAATTTTCTGACCAGCGATGCGCTGGTGGGTTTAAGTAGGTAGTGCTTTATGCGAGATCGGCGACGATAAGTATTAAAGTCTAAAGAAATAATATAGATGGATGGGTGGATAACGGTTATCAGAGTAAAATGCCTTAACGGTAGACCATACTTCGCCATAATCTGATTCGTATTAATAAGACAAACATTTTTCAGTCTACGTCTGGCTGTTATCAAGAAATCAGTTACTAAACGATGTGTCTAAAGAACTAGCCATAAAGCCGTTGCAAGACATCGGAGTCGACGCTACGAAATTGGTCCGAGACAGCTGGAACAAGTGTGAACCCAAATACTACGACGATCGTGTTGTGGAGCCCTTGACTTTTAGATACCCAGTGCCTATGTAGAGATATAAATATATGATACTTTAAAAAGATAACTTACATAGTTACGATCCGGTTTAACAGTAAAACTTAAATGTACTGGTAAACCCTTCAAGTGTACTTTAATTATGTATAACCTTTGCATGTTTTGTAAAGACAGCCAATTTTTTAATTAAACAGATGTTAAAAAAATCTATAGTCTAGTCTTCTATAAGTCTAACCACCATAATAATTATGGCAAAAGATCTTTCAACTACAATGTTATAGTGATGTAAGGATACCGTTTCTAAATAACGATAATATACGTATTTTTGTAGATTTTACCTTATTAATAAGAAAGAAGCTTATCTTAACGCAGCAGTTAACTAACTTTGAAAATTAAGAAGCCAAAAAAAAACTAGTATGAGTATAAAAATGTATTAACAATCGTAGGTATCTTCTAAGGTATCGTTAGTTCCGTTAATATTGACGGCCTGGATGTGCGCCGTCCACTGGTAGGAGCACTTCTGGTGGTCCACCTTCTCCAAGTACACGGTGCTGGCGTCCGGTAGAGAGTTCAGATCCCTATAGGCTTGCTCCAGGAGATCTGATGATAGAGACTTGCTTCGGGACATAATCCAGGCTGTAACTAAATACAATAATAATAAAAATCTTCTACTTTTCAAACTATAGGCTTTATATTAAATGGCTGCGTTTCGACAACATTATGAAAACTGTCGCCCTGGTGTATAAACAAATACAAGTGAATATATTATATTACTAGGTGTGCCAGCGACTTCGCCCGCGTAGAAAAGTGACTTTGGGCAGCATTTTTGAAAATGCCTCACCCGCGCCAACAAACGTTCAGCGGGTTCAACGTGATTCTTTAAATTGCCATAACTTTTTTATTTATAAACCGATCGACATGAATTAAACACTAAATGTTAAGTGAAGCTCACCACAATATATCATTGAAAACCCCATCTAGATAGGATAAGCGGTTTTTGAGATTAGCGTGCACAAACAAACAGACAAACAGACAAAAATTCCAAAAATCATTGTTTTGGGTTCTATTGGGTTAATAAAGGTCTATAATATTTTTTCTCATATATCTTTCATGTACAGACAGGGACTCGTTATTATTATATTATTTAATTAACGAAAACAGTTAAAGACAGGTTGAACGGAATTGGACTGCTCTTCTCATATTCGTATTTTTTTTACGTCGAATCGCAGTAAATTAAAAAAAATGGAAAAAATATGTTGAGTGGATTTACAACATATTATAGACTACATAATATGTATAATCAATAATGCAGAGTCCGTTACTTTTTTTAATAATAATTGCTTATTTACTTTAAAATTTGTAGTACAGAATTTTTTTGATAACCAATATTACCAATATTATCTATTGACGTAATAAAATTTGTACTTTAGCAAATATCCTATATTTCACAATAAGCTGACACACTTTTTATCATGATCTAATATATTAATCTGATAAGCAACTTTCACATCAACAACAACTTCGGTGCCGAACCGCTCTGGGTCTTTATGGAATTATTCTTCAACTTACCATATTTAACGTGTAAATTGTCGTTCACCCTGCAGCCGTAAAGCACCGAGTAATTCGTATAATCAGTTGTTATAACAGACAGGGGCACTCCGACGGGGTCTGTAATTATTTACAATTTGTTTTCACTGCACTCGTTGGACTTTTAATTTTTAAATGACAGGCCTTTGCTCGCAGCAAACAATTTGTAAATCCTTTTGTTTAACACCGTTGATAAAGGTCGCCATCGGATGGGCTTGTTTTGGGAGACAAATGTGATTATAGGCAACAATTGTATGGACCTATTATTGCGTGTGTGTAAAGCTATTGTTGAAATGTAATGCGAGGTCTATTTTATTTGTATCTCTTAAATTTAGTTATAGGCTGTTATTGTGGTAGTAGATTAAAGCTAACAAATATGAAGTATTTTTACATTGTACTCTCGTTTGAACAAAGTATACATAACAAAATGCGATCTTGATATTACTAATAGGACAGATGTTCGTATTTTACTTTTCAGGTGAAATAAGTTAAGAACGATTGTTTTTTTTTCTAAGAATATCAAGAAGTATGTACGGTATTAAAAAAATGCAATACATTCCCCTATCAACATTGAACCATTAGGCTCAATATACTATGTTAACGGCAAAAAAAACTTACCGACAGTATTTTCGTGTATATGAAATACGGCGTCGTCACCCGAGGAGTAGGTGCTGTTCACGTGCAGCACGTACTGAATGTCCTTCTTGACGTACGCGTGCTGGATCTGCACTCGCCGCCCGCAGAGCTGGAACACCTTGTGGGCGCAGTGACCGTTGTCCTCGTACCAGATAGGAAATTTCTCAATCACATACCAGTGCCCGAGGAACTGAAATCAAATATGATACACACATTATATACTAGCGTCTCGCGATCATACAATTAGGTGGCAATAAACAAATATCCTATATGTCAATCCAGGGTCTATACTACCCGCATGCCTAATATTATCGCATATTTGCATTAAATCTGCCTATCCAAATTTTCGAATGTTAAATATTAGAAGACATATCTATGCCTAAAACACTCAAAAGAAAGTGTGGTAACAGAATGTAATCTATAAATATTGAGTTTATTTTTTGTATTTATTGTCGAAACGCTTGATAGAATATCAAGAATTTGATTATTAGCTGTTAAATTGTTGAAGGGTTTATAGGTGTGCTTATAATTCTAATCCGGTGGGCTTTCTCATCAGATCCAAATAACAGTATAAGGTATTAAAAAGAGAGTTGCTTAAATATTTTATCGCAATTAAGCGCTATTAATCTTTTTAAATATGTGTCTAATCATTCCTATAAATGGTCTTGTAAATAATCACATTAGTTTCTTAAGGTCGTTAATTGGCAATTGGCATACCAATACGCGTTAAAATTATACGTAATTATAGCGAATAAGGAAATGTGTGGTTATGGATTCATCTTTTTATAGCGTTGAGAGTGAAACTTAGGTTTCTAAGAAACTTAACGAGTTACGTATTCTAGGTTTTATTTAAAGTAAAAGTATTTAATACTAACCAGGGATTTATTAAGTTAAAACAGTTAATGACAAATTATTATTTTATCATAACTTTAGCTAGGTACTATAATAATATTCAAACCAAAATAATTGAATAAATTTCCTTTCACGTAGTGTATTTAAAGTAATAGAACATCGTGTACTGGAAAGTTTTCGCATATTAGAAGTCTAGTCTATCACTTCGTAAGGCAAGAACGCAGACTTTCTCGAGAAACTTCTAACGATGCACGAGCTATGCAACGCAAATAGACATAGTACCTACTATCTCCTTTCTTATCCCACACTGTAAATCTTGAAATTATCCGTTCCATTTTTACAACAATAAAAAATGGTTTCGCCTTATTCAAAACTTTTTTTTTAAATACCTGTTTGACAGCATTGAGAATGATATAATCTGGATTAATGGAATTGGGTCTACAATACACTGAAACAACAAGAGCAGCAAGAACAGTCCAAATGTCTTACTTTATCTATCTGGAAGTATTCCATAGTCTTCACGTGAAGACATAGCCCAAACTGAAGCACTTGTCCACACACAACTATGACAAAACTAAAGAAAACTAGAACAATCTCCTCACGCATTTCTCATTGCACCGAGAACGTGTGACGGTTTGGCTTCCAGGCCAAAGATAGCAGTATCTTTATCGAGATAAATCCCGATACTATCTCCTTAGAGGCGAAGATTAGAAGGGTATTGACTCAATACATTTAAATATTCTTCACGTATCTTTGTAGATAGACGAAACAAAAGTATCCAAGTAAGTGAAATCCAAATAAAGGACTATTGTGAAAACTTCTTAAGTAATTCTAACCTTTTTCCCTACTTAAACCTTTCTTGACTACCGTCAAATTAGATGGGTGTGATACTGAATTCTCAAGTTGAAGAAATTAAAGTGCCTAGTTAGGTTTAGGTTCGGTATATATATTTTTTAATTATCCTATAAATAATTTTCCAAGATTTACGTAATACTTAAAAGGATTTTGCACAATTTAACAAATTAAGTGATAAATCAATGATCAGTAAGTAGGCCATTAATTTTTTTGACACAATTACAAGGCGAGGAGTTTTTGACTGCGGAAATTGATTTGTATTGATGCGGATTTAAGAAAAGTTTATAAAACACAGCTAAATTAGACTCGACGCAGTTGATAATACGATAGCGATCTCGTGCGATTTGTGCGAAGATGTTTTTTGTTTTACCTCTTTTATTCGTTAGTGTTTACGCAGTGGAACAAAATGTGAGCTGCCCTATTATAAATCCTAGAGATGAACTGGATTTAAAAGGAGTAAGTTTGAAACAAATGTAAATGTTTTATGATTTGTACTTTAAAGTTCTTTACTTTCTACATATACGTACGCGCACGCTTTTTAGGATTGCGGAATATAATTATTAACTTTAGACTTTTATTTTAAGCTTCTTTACCGTTAACATAGTTTGAGAACAATATTTTTCAAAAGGAATAAAAAACTAAAAAATAATATAAAAACTATTGGTTGTTTGTTTGTTTAAACGTTACTATTGAAGACGTAGGTACTATTGTCATTTTAATATCAGGTAAATAAGTTATAATAATATATTGGTAATGCCTTATTTTGTTAACCACTTGTAATTTCTCACAGTTAGACGGCAAATGGTACCTAGCGGCGGTGGCCACCGATCTGCAGATCGATGGCGACTGTGCGATGGTGGTATTCAACCACAAGTCCAACAATACCACCGACGTCTCTATAAGCTGGGTGGTCAACAATACCGTCAGTTATTACAATGGCTCTGTAGCGCTCACCGTCGACAATCAGGGAGGTGACTTGTTACTGGTCACATACACAGGTATATCTTGATCATAAAATATCTGAGTCATCACTATATAGTATAAAACAAAGTCAAGATTACTGGGCTAATGAGTCTTAATAACTAATTACTATGCGGTCCTACCGCATTCGTTATGGGCTTGCGTTCTCTTACCATCAGGAGTGCGTCCAGGCTCGTCTCACCACTTCATAGAATAAAAAAAACTTTCTGTGTCCTTATATCCCTAAATATACTAAAAACTTTAAAACTATGCTACCGATTCTCATGCGGTGTTTTTTAATATATATAGTGGTTCAAAAGTATGTTTTTTTATGTATATTATGCGAGCGAAGCCGGGGCGGTTCTGTAGTAAATTACAAGTAGTGACGCCATGTAGTACAATGACGTCACCGCGCTTTCCATCTGCAACTATGTGTGACCGTTTGCTCAATCGCATTTAATTTGGTTCGCGCCCTATAATACTGATGTATAAGGTAAAAATAACAGCAGTTACTTCAACGAAAGCATTTTAATGATGCAAACCGAATATCGATCCGTGTTCGAAAGACTAGTTGCTTACTAGACCAAGTTTGTGTTTATCTTAAGACATTAATCAAAATAATTTGAATATATAGTACATATTTCAGAATAACTTTGCGAAAGCACGGCAACAAGAATACTGTGAGCTTCACCATCAACTCAAACGATATAAAAACCTCCAAATGAGACGAGCCATGCACTTTTCTAAAATGTAGGTATGTGCATTAATGAGTGTTCGTTATTTCAGATCAGAAAGCGGAAAGGTACTCCGTGTTGGATGTGAATTATGAGCACTACGCCGTGATCTTCGCGTGCTACAACAACCCTGGGGGGAACAGTAGCGTCTGTACGTACTGGTTATTTTTAATCTTTTTTTTTTCATAGGAAAATGCTCACGCATGCCTACAATCTTGAGGGGGAGAAAGTACTTGTAACTATGTTGTTGGCTTAACTTAACCTGATTGTTTGTCCTGGCCTGGTTACCTGGAAGAAATCACTATTGAATGATCAGGTCACCATTTACTATTCTATAGTAAAGTGGTTCTAATATTTAATGTGTAATAAATTTTAAAATAAACTAAAATATATTTACAAAGAGTAACTTCACATGTGAAGTCCCGTAGTGTTAAAGTAAAATTATTGTAAGTCAGAAATCAGATAGTATTGCTTATAAGTAAATATATTTTAATAATCAAGAACATAATTCTATCATGGAGTTAAATTTGTTTACCTCATCCAGCGGCAAAAAGCATCATTTCAATATAAAAAAATAAAAGTAAAAATCACAGTAAAATTTTGGAATTTTTTTCTTGCAATTAACGAGCTCGATCCGGCATAGATAATTATTTCCTCCATGAATACAATACGGGACGGGTATCGAACCAGTGACCTTTGGAATTAATTTTCTGCTCGACTGGAGGTCACGTTTATTGAGACAGAAAGGCGCGTGATATAATCCGCATTGTTAATTTTGTTTCTTTTTACATTTTCTTAAAAAAAATATATGAAGTTACTTGAATTTTTTTTGTGGAATATAGACAAGATTTTAACTTTGAATATTTAGGAATTTGCAACCTACTATGTATTAAGTCAGACATTTTTATACCTTTTTTTTAATTTGACTTTTGTTTGTTTTAAGAAAATATAGTGTAATTGTTCCCTTTCTATTCTTACTATTATTCTTATTTATTTATTTATTACACTTCGTATTAGGTACAGACAGTTAATAAAGCGAAAAATCAAGATCAACTGGCGGCCTTATCACTACTCAGTGATCTCTTCCAGGCAATTCTTATTAATATTCAAAGTTATTGGAAAACAAATAAAACCCTTAATTTACCTCGCAGATGAACTATGGAAGCTGACAAGAATGCCGCACGTGAAGAAGATAGACTCAAAACGTATAGACAAGGCGATCGCCAACTATGGCTTACAAAACACTCCGTTCTTGCATTTCAACAACACAGAGGATTCCTGTCGGATCAACGCGGGCAGCCCTCTCAACCCTGCCTCTTTGATCATGACCTCTGCTGCTGCAATCACGTTGTTTAGAAGGCTATATTAAGTCTATACAATAAGTTAATATGAACATTTTAAAGAGATCTCGTGACGATCCTTCCTGTTCTCTATTTATTTAAGTCTAATCTTTATAATGAAAAATCACATTTTGATTTTGACATAATGTAAATGTGTAAAAAATATATTTATTTTTAGAATGTAAGTAATAAAGTTGCGTGTTTCTTTAAACCATCCATATTTTAGTATTATAAGAACACAAAAAACCTAATTAAGATTTTACGAAATAAGAGGCAACTTGTAATTAAAGATCCTAATTAAAATTACCTGAATATTGTTGCTTGAAATTCCCTTTTAGAAATAAAGTACTTACATATTATTCCAATCTTGTTATTTATTATGATTGCGAAACACCAATTCGGATTCACCGCTGAAAGGCATGTAGTTTAGACGATCGTTGACTTTTATTGCTGTTTTTACACACTTGCGAGAATCCTTGCGTTTCGTTCCTTGGAGTTGTTCCCAACAAACCTTGCATACCTGTAAAATTGAAGATTAGGAAATTGCAACCTTACTTTTAAGAGAATAGGGTTCGTTTTATTTCCGATGAAGAAGTTGGAGTATTTTACAAGTTTGCAGTCCAAAGAGGAGTTGATTACGATGATGCCCGCAGGTGAATAGTGAAGTTTCGAGTTGGGCGTTGCTTGACTGGTTTGTTGCTTCGAAATACTTGAAACGATTTAGCTGAACAATGTCGAGTTGCATTCGAACATTTACTTAATGATACTTTCTTTACCTTATTTTGAGTTTGATAGATAATAGCGAAATTGCAAATTCTATTAAAAATCCTTATTGTATCAAAGCACTAATAAAGAAACACGCATAGTAAGTTAAAAAAATATTTTTAATAGATGATTGTTTTTCCCCAGATTTTAAAATTTAGTGCAGTAGATCACTTAATTGGGAACGTAAATTTCGCTGATTCATTTTCATATATATACAAGACATAATAATGAACAAAACAATTATATGACTCTAAAAAATTCTCAAATTTCAGCACAAACGTCGTTAAACGTGAAACTAAATATTTAGCCAATAAAGTTGGTAGTAAAACTGCAAAGCTGCTGGCCTTTATATTCAAGTTCCGTTCAAATTTCATAATGAAAACCGTCGCGCTGTACTTTATATTCTGAATTAATATCCTTACTAGCGTTGACAACTTTTATATGAATCCCAGTACGGTTATTTTTTAGCTGCAGCGCTTTGGAGCGCTGATAAATTTTCATAGTGCACTGAATTTAGAAGTTTTATCATAATGAACGTTGTTACGAACTATGGCGTGCTTCTAACTCTTATTAAAGAATTTTTCGTGCAAACGTGACAAGCGTTTTATGCGACGGCACTTTAATGTCACTTGTAATATATTTTAAGTGACACTAAAATGATAGGTAACACTAAAATTGTTTATTATGTCAGCTTTACGAGCGAGGGAACTTAACATGCTTTCAAAGGTTCTTAAGAATATGATGTTTAATATTTTAAAAGATTGAATTCTTTATTAAGATATTTTAAAGTGACGAGAGAATTTTAATTATAGCTGCTGTATTATGTCACTGTCAAATGCTTCATTCTCCTAAATTGTAAAATTTGTCACAAGCTTATTATAAAAACTATCGAGGGATTGTGAACATTGCTTACTACTTACAATGTTATGTTTTCTCGTTTGTAATCTATACAGTATATTGAAGGCAATCTGTAGTAGTGTGAAATGGCACGTACGTTATAATTTTATAAGTAGCTTTATAAAATATTGCTGAGAAAAATAAAAAATTAATTGAATAAAATAACAATCAATCTGTTTAATCTATAAGTGTTTTTGTTTGCATTTGGTTCTAATAAAATATTATAAGCACTGAATCATAAATTGTTATTTCGTGAGCCTCAGTATTGTATTGTTTATCGTTATGAAGCTTTCAGATTAAACCTAACAATGTCTATTTCGCACAATGAACGCCATCGACCAATACAGCCAGACGACAGGCTTTATCTACTAAAAGGTTAATGTCATTATTGAAACTATTACGTATAATAGTACCGTTAGCATAAAAGTCTCTGAGAAAGTATTCATTACCATTCTTCCTTTGTAAATAGTAGGTATTAGCTTTATGTGACGTCATTCAGTGTCATTAGCCCGCTGTGTCCGTGATTTTTCTTTCAAAGAACGCTATTAACGGAATTAGCCTTATCAGGAATAAATGAATTGTGGGCTTAAATATTACCTTACTTGGAAATTTCCGAATAATGAATTAATATAGTTAGTATGTAAGGCTTGTCAGACATTTTTTCTATTTTAGGCAACGTTTCTTTCTATATCTAAATATAAATGTTTAAAAATAATATTTTAAGTAAAATAAGTAACGTTTTAATTTTTAGACGATCTTTTTTTTTCAAATAGATAAAATACTTTAACCAATTTCTTACTGAATTGTAAAAATTTTCTTGGCTTGTATCTCTTTCGTAACATCCTAATAGTAAGATGGACTGATAGGATGTGTACGGGCTAGGGACGCAGGACACAAAGCCTTAACTCGATAAAGGATTTTTTCATTAGGAAATGCATTTCAGACACGGCTGCGTACTCGTATGTGGAAACTCAAATATACTACAAAATATTTTATTTCGATTTTTGACTTTCTGCGTATACAAAGGAGTGCCTTATATCGTAATACCTTTTGGTGAGTCATTGAACAAGGGTTACATCAGATATGTAAAATATTACGAGATCTACTCTTTCCATATTTAAAATTGCATCAACGCCAATTTTTGTTTTTATAACATGGTTAAAATCGTTAATGTTATCAAACTTCAGATATAACAGCTTTAAAATATAAATCTTAGCAAAATGTTTCAAAACAATATAGTTTATTATACCACAAGGCGCCATATTTTGTGAGCTACCTTGTGTACATAAGATGGAAAATAAAATTCAGTACTGTTAAAAACTTACCCGTTATCTTCCACATATTAATATATATAATATACAAACACTCACACACACACAAAACATAATTTGTTAGTTATGAGTAAAAACTTCACATTTTTTTAAATTAAACAAAATCCGATAATATTAACTAAGAAAAATGCTAAACATAAGACGTTCGATGTTCGCTTTTTACATTCCCGACGTCGTTTTTTTTTCTCTACGAATCGATCCGGCCAGTGCCTGTACAGATACCATTGAGGTTGTCACTATATTTTTAAAATTTCATTACAGATAAAATAAAATGCAATTGGTAATAATTGTAGCTTTGTAACAAATATGGGTAAATATAAAACACAAACGTACTTTATTATTATCTAAAAAATACTTATACTTTTATTTCAAATCTCAAAAGATAATACTATCTGTTTAAAAATAATACGTATCGACCAATATATATGAGGTTTCCGAAACACTAAACTTTATCCGTGCGCCATAAAAATGTATCATCCGAAACTCGAAAGGTTATAATATAACTTTCCAACTCTATTGCCGTTATTTAGGACGCCTTTTAGCGACAATCAAATCAACTAATAAAATAACTGTTTATTCGATAAAGCGGAACTATGTGGTAATAAAATTAAAAGTATTGTTCCACCGTATTGGGCTTCCTTGGGGAGATGTTTGTTCGTTCTGAAATGTACTGACAATAACAAGACAATAATTTTGTTATATATCAAACTTGACTTCAGTTCAAACGTTTGTTAAAAGATTTGTTTATCTTATATATTCGTGTGTTGTATTAATTGTAATTATTTTAAAGGCATTTTTTAATGTATTAATATATTAAATGAGAGACTAAATACTAACAAACCATCAATCACATATTTATACGTCAGCATTTGATAAAATTAAATAATTACGTTTTTAATAAGTCATTATAAATTTGTAACATAACCGTAGAAGACTTTGCCTTAATGTTACAAGCACAAGTAATATAAATATTTTGATACAAACAAAAAAAACAAAAACAAAACATAAAAAATCGGTAATAAAAGCTCGCATTTTTAATTATCAGATATCTGTTCGGGACGGTATCGTAAACCATCCTTGCCTCTTACGACTGCGCTGCACAATAAAATATCTAAATTGGGGAAAGTCTAATTTTGAATTCCGCTCCGCAGCTAACCCATAAAGACGTGTACAGACGGTGCGGTAGTATTAACCGTTTTATGAATTCTACTGTAGGCTTTATTTGGCCAGATGGTGCAACCTTATTAAATTTTAGGCGCCCGTTAAACAGCATGTGTCAAAAGTGTAAGCTTTTATATGGGATTTAGTTCGCTAGTTTTATATTGCAAGTTATATTACGGCGGCTACTTTAACGTAATGCGTATAAGAAATCCTTTTAAAAATAATTTAAATTAGAATTATTTCAAGGCTCTTACGGCCAAATACTCATACGAAAATTAAATTTAAGCATGCATCAAGACTCGTAATTTTGACAGAATTGTATGGCAGGCGAACTGTCGAATCGGACCGGTTTCAGTATTTCGGCATTAATTTGTTAAGTTAAACGGTACTATTTTTATTTTTAAAACGATCGGATGTTTTTTCTCTTGGAAATGACTTAACACTAAATTTTAAGTTCGAATTTGAATACTTTTATAATACTGTTTATTTATATGGTGCTATAGCTTTTACCTATACGAGTATGACTAAGATTTATAAGTATTGTGTACTCCTGGTCTAAATTAAGCATTGTGTATTTAAATTACAATTATAGAAAATTATCGAAACCCGTTAATTAATTATTAAGAAGTCCCCATAAAGATAAAATTAAGATACTTGGCTAAGGCTACCTAGATCCTAGAATAATTTAAATGATTTTATAATCATCCAAATGTCTTACTTAATACGGATTAAGGATATGAAAATATTTAGAAATATTAAATGTCTCTGTAGTTAATGATATAAAAATATTATTATCATATATTGTGTTAGGTAATTAGATGACGCCAAAGAAATGTACCAGTAAATTAATAAAATTAACAAGGCAACTAAGACCGGGGTGGAGCTACGTACTTACAAAAATTCGGCATAAACTATTTTTTATAAGTTTTAAAATATAAGCTATACTTTCACACCCTCCCTTATTCCATTCTATATTTCTTTTCTTTCTTATTCCTTCCCAACCTCTGACCTCCAATGGTGCTTTTGAATATATAAAATTTCCATTTCCTATTTCCAGATCGGTATAAAATAACAACTAAAAACCCTCTTTACTCGAAATCCATATCAGCATTTGGTTTGTATAGAACGAGGTCGACATTGAATGTTTCTGAAGTTTTTTCATTCGGAAGGTGTTCCGCATGCCTGTATATCAGAATTTTTATAGCGGTATAAAGAGGCGCGCATAAAGTTGTCGTTTTATGAGGAAAATCCCTGATTTAAATACTTGATCCGAGGGTCCTGTTTGCCCAATATGGTACCATGGAAACGGCTTAATATAGAGTAGTATTAAATATCACGCCACGTGTATTATGGGCCAAATAATAGTGATTAATTAAATGGATATATTCCATACTAGGATAAGATGCTGATAGGTCGAAAAGGTCTGACTTGTAGAGAGTAGCTCATCTCTTGTCATACCCTTCCAAATCGTATATTTCTCTAATTTATTATATGTTCTTCCTTCCTACTGTTTATAAACAGCCTGCAATTATGTGCGAGACTTCAACAATAATGCGAAAGGCGGTGATCACTTATCATCAGATTAAATTATATTTCCAACTTATGACTACTTCTAAAACAATTTTTAGGCGTTCTGACTGCTAAATACATACGTTATCGTTGAATTTCTTTTGATTCCTCGTTTTAGGACAAACACTAGGAGTTTATTTAAATTTAACACGTGAAATCTTTTAGCCTACAATTCGATAGCAAAAATATATCTTAAAACATTTGTATAGCTTGCTTCATGCCAAGTTTCTCAACGTGAAAGGGTTTTCAGTTCAAGAGCGGAATTAATCGATGTTTGCCCGCGCCGTATCACACTTTTCCATTAGATTCTCTTCAGAGGAGGACGAAGGAAGTCGCATAGTTCTACCTATCTTCGAGTGATGCTATTCAAGTACCAACAAGCTTGAGAGCTTGAGATGCGATTTCTGCTTCACTTTCAGTTGAGAGTCGAAGTGTTTTTAACAAAGGACTCTTTTTATAGCTTTCAAGAACACTGGGTACCGTGGTTATACATCTACCTTGTCATGATTTCCATGAAGGGTCATGATTGACCTGACATTGGAAAATGATATTGGAATTTATCTTTTTATTTTTCCGGGGCCTTGGTGTTGCTATTTATTATAAGTAAGTATTTACAAATATCCGTTATCCAGTTGCCATAAAGTGAAAGTCACTATTGAATAAAGGTAAGTTTTCCTTGTAACGGTTTCATTTATAATTTATAAAACTCTATGACAAATTCTATGAAAGTTCTATTTACAGTGAACGTGTCTAAAGAGAACATTTTCAAGGAATACTGGTGGTGCCATTTCGACTAGTGTGAATTGCAAGTCTGATTCTGAGTGTGTCATCTGAGTGAGATGTATTCGTGTTCAGACGGGGATATACGAACGGACAAATAAACTGCGTCAAAGCTGTCTTTGAATATGTATTCGTTTGAAGAGTTTACATAAAATAAACTTTACAATATTATCCTTTGCTTTTGAATCTATTTTAAAAGTCTCGAATATATTTTAACATACTGTCTGTGTTTTAATTGTGTGGTTAGTGTCTCCGTTACTAAATATTGGAAAAAAGAAATAATTTACATAATAATAATGAAAGCCTATGAGTATATATTAATATGTGGATTTCTCATTATTATTTGTTAATCTTTATGAAGTATTACGTATGAACTCACTTAAAAATATATTATATATCACGATCGTATACAGCTCTGACTAGCAATATCTACCAATAAACCTTAAAATATTTATTATATATAGCAAGATAGCGAAGATATTTGATTAAATTTAGTACTGATTCCATCCACATTGAATTGACAATTTCTAATAGTAGACAAATGTTTTAAGGCAATAATATTAATGATATAATTAGAAACAACTACTGAATACAGTTTGAAGTGTTTAAATTTAATAATTGTCGTACCTTCGTATGCATATTAAAAGCAAAATTAAGTAACAATAGAAACATTCTTATCACACCTACGACGATCTGATAACCTTTAAGACCTGAACCGATTTCCACGAAACATAGCTAGGAACACTCTCGACGGATATACCTTTCAAACAAAACATACACAAACTGACACACGCACACACTAGCATACACACAGACAGGTCAAATTTATAACACCCCGTCGTTTTTGCGTCGGGGTTAAAAAAAACAATAGAAACTCCTTAAAAAATGACCAGCATCAAACATTAAACGCTAGAGAAACAATTTCCCTCGCACGTGGAGCTAGACGTTATACTTATACATTATTCCCTTGCTGTTAATTGCTTTAATAAATAAATGTAGTACAAAATAAAGCAACTGGACAGCGCTGTAAGACAGGTATTTAATTGCGAAGTTCAGAGCTCGGCCAATTAGTTGTTCCCAACAGCAGTTAATTGATACCGTAGTTGGAAATATTATTTCAATTAACTTTGTTGCTTGTAAAGTTATCAGCTATTTCAACGTGCTTCCAAGTATAACGTTAAATGCATTTCTACTTTGTTTTGAAAGAAGTAAATTGTAAGTATGTACCACAAAATTTTATAAATTTAAGTAAACATCTTAATATATATAAATCTCGTGTCGCAATGTTTTTCCTAAACCACTTAACCGATTATAATAAAATTTGCACACCATGTGCAGTTTGATCCAACTTAAAAGATAGGATAGCTTAAATCCCGGTATTGCCCCGGGAACGGGAATTACGCGGGTGACATCGCGGGACACAGCTAGTCGTTTGATATAAATCCAATACTTTTTACACGATTGATACATATAGAGGTAGAGGTTACTTTTTTATGTATGTAAAATAGGGGACAAACAAAACGAAAGTGGTCATCGCCGCCCATCTACATTCGCGGAGTTTGACAGCTCTGCAGCTGCCGTACTTGAAAATGCACAACCGAAGCCGGAATACTGAAACGAACTTAAATTTAAGTACAACTTAAACCGGTCCAATTTGACAGTTCGCCATACAATTCAATTTAATTTGCGTAGGAGTATTTTGACGGCCGCAAGTCGACAAGTCAAGTTACCAAGACCTGATTTGTGTGTGACATTGATATGGTCAATCTTAAAATTTGTCGTAGCTATGGAATGCTTTATTGTTAGACTATCTCAGGCTTTAGGTAACGTAAACCACGGGTGAAAGCTAGTAAAAGCACAGATTAGGATAAAAGTAAAAAGCGTCAAGATCACTAGATTTCAATTCAATTCCCCAGTCCTCAGGGAATGAAACCATTTTACGCCGTACTCTCGAAATAGTGAGGCTTGAATACACGATTTTCAATGAGATTAGACTTCAATATTCCATCGGCAAAAGTCTCTTCAATTTTTTAAACCTTTTGATATGCAGGAAGAGTACATGAATTAGTTCTTATATGTTATTAACAGGCCCAACGCGACTTCATTTACGCTGTCCTAATCCTACCCGAAACTCACCCTACGCCTACAATTTTCTTTTTTCTTTTTTTTTGTTTAAAAAATATCCTCATATATACAGGATTATTCTAAAAATAGAATTACGTAAATCGGTTCAGCTATTATCCGAGTTCTGCGCTTACCAACACATTTCGCAATTAATTTTTATATTATTGATGAAGACTACATTACGCTTAGATACCTGGTTACGCTTATGAAAACGAGAATTAAGTCTAGCTCCAAAGACATCACTCTCTATCTGATAAAAAAACCGCATGAAAATCGGTGGCGTAGTTTTTAAATTTAAGCATACATTGGGATACACAGATGAAAGCTACTTTGTTTATTACCATGTATGTAATTGTGATAATAATAATAATTATTATAATAATAATTATTATTATCACAATTCCGCACCACCTTGACAGCTGGCAGTCAACCACAGTACGATTTAAACGGGACTTTTTGCCACGCACCATCACCTTGTGGAATCAGCTCTCTCGTGCGGTATTTCCGATGAATTACGACTTGGGGTGCTTCAAGAAGAGGGCGTACATCTTTTTAAAAGGTCGGCAACCCTCACCAGAGTTGTCAAGCTCTGCGAGTATCCATGGGCGGCGATGACCATTTACCATCAGGTGGCTCGCCTGCTCATTTGCCCCCTATGTTATAAAAATAAATAAATCCTACATTGCTAACCGTACAAACTATACAGTAAAGCGTAAGGTTAGCAAATGTGTTGTCGTGCATTATTTAGCACGAGTCTAGACATGGCCCGTCAACATCTCCCGGTGTAACATGCACGTTATTGTTAACGTGCATATTGTATTTCAAGCCTGTTATTGTATTTTACATGATTGAGGGAATCAACAAAGGGGTAATAATTTGGACTTTGAGCCGTACCATGCGATTAATCATACTAATACTAAGTAATATACTAAGTAGCAGGTTTACCCAAGTTGATCTCGTTTTCGGAATAATACCGGAATGCAAAGTATCCCATGTATTTTTTTTATATACTATGAAGTGGTGAGACGAGCTATACCTGATGATAAGAGAAACCAGCCCATAAGCAATGCAGTGCTACCCGGAACTTTGCTCTAAAGCCAAACTCCGGACAGAGGTGCACTGACGCTCCCCACTTTGGGCCGTAAGATGTTAGGACTCACATCTAGGCCCAATAATCTCGTCGGCTAAGTGTTAATTTCAACTTAAAAAGTCCAGCCGTTTTTTCGAGAAAGAATAACAAACATATATCCATACATACATTCTTACAAAGTTCAACATTCATAATATTAGTAGGATAGTAGGATGTAAATAGATGAATCTAGGACACGGAGTATTTATTACGTAAAATCAAATCAAGTCAACAACACCAATTATAACTGAAAAGGAGCTAGATTCAATTTAATGATTTTTCGCTTGTTAGTTTTATATTATATTCAAATAAAAGAATAACTATTTATATGGAACAGTTTGGATAAAATCATATTGTTGTATGAGTGTAATATATATTATGATTGAAACGTTAAACACATTTTGATCACATCGGCGTAGTTTCGTTGGATGTCGCAAACTCGAACTGGCCTAACTTCAACTATTGTTGACACTAATTTTCCGGTCATGAGTCGGTCAACTTGGATATATCATAGTTGTGTTCATTGTCCTCACGTCTGGTAGTGAATAATATGTTTTATTATATCTTGTCGGCGTGAAAGACTCATCTAATAACAGATTTCTAATTAATCATATGGTGTACGTTTCGATCTTCGCCATTTCCATTTTGAATTTTAATCTTTGACTTCTAAAGTTTTTATACAGAATTTTTTATATAGCTGTTTTGCCTGCTAGCTAGCGAATTAAGAGCCTAAGATTTGAAACTTGCATCGAGCCCTTTTAACTTATTGCTCAATTGCTCGCTATGAAATGCGTAAATCATTCAGAATTATAAATTAAACCCAATAAGTTGTCACGTGAATGAACAACTATAAACTTCCTTGTATAATTTTCCATTCTTATATTAGAAGCATTGTTCTCCATAACCTAATTGAGATTATTAACAATCATCCGATCTCTGCCGTTCAAAGCTCCTCGGGTGGAAATGTATTTCCTGCAATAATTCAAAAGATAAAATTATAAAAAGCATGCTGCAGCTAAAACGCAATTCAGAGCCATGTCATTAATTAAAGTTAAATGAATCCCCTCGTCAGCCGAGTTTTATCCTTTCAAAATTAATATTTATTTCCCAACCGGCGCGATATCTCTATAGCTCCGTTGATAGTTTCGGCTTTTAAGGAATTAATTTACAAATTGTTAAATTGTCGTAATTCGCGTTTGTAGGTCCGTTCACTTTCAGGCTTTTGAGGGCTTTAACTTTTGAAATTTTCCATTTTAAACGGAGGATGTAATTACTTTGGATATCGGTTATTAGGTCATCTTAAATTTTGTATATTAAGGTGATGGATAAATCGAGCGATCGGTCGTAGTGTATTTTAGATTTTGAGGCATTATAAAACTAATGAAAATGATTCGTAAGGCTTTGTACCTTTCTAAAGCTTTGTCTGGCCCTGTCTTTCTAATATTTTTCAATGACACCTGTATCATTTGTATTAATGTGAAATGAATCGCTTTAGTTATTAGGTCATATTTAACTTGGGTTTAAACATGTGTTATAATAAACTCTACTTACTGTTGCACCCTGTTATAGTCTCGAATGAAAATGACTTTATTTTCTTTAAAGGCTGACGAAAATTGTGTCGACTTGTTAAACATTACTTTCCAAATTGATATGGTGTTATAACGTTCCAGTTACTGCTGGAGCATCTGGAATGTCTGGTATCCAGGCACGAGCGGTCGCTCCGCATGACGGTGGTGAAGCGGCAGGCGGCCGCGCAGTCGGGCGTCTCCTCCGAGGTGGAGGTGCTCAAGGCGCTCAAGAGCCTGTTCGAGCACCACAAGGCGTTGGACGAGAAGGTATGAGCTAGCTAGTTAGTCTAGTACTATTGGTTCCTGCGGACGATTGCTTCGTGCGTCCTCAGCAGCTCCGCCCCCGAAAGGGTGCGCGACGGAACACCGGTGGGCTTTAGTCGGTAGTGGCCGATTTTAGGCGAGTCCGACATAACCGCCTCCTTCTCCCCCGGGGAGGACGCGGTATCCGTAAGAGGATTTCCCCTCGTCAAAAAAAAAAGTACTATTGGTTTGATACCAGTCAGGCAGGTTCGCCTGGAAGTAAGTGACTACCATCCTCAATGAATAGTCGCTACGCTTAATGAGCAAGCTAATCTGAAGAATCGCGGTAACCATCCTTACCATCTACAAGAACTGCTGTACATCTATAAAAGCAAAGTGTATATCGTTCACGAAGATGATTCATATAACGGAATAGCGTCTCAACTGCGGTATATAGTTCTTACTTAATACCACCTTTTATACGCCACAAAATTGAATTGAATTCAGGTATATTTTTAAAGTTATTAATCTCGTCCTACTGAAATTTATTGTAGCCCTGAAGTTAAATTATATAGTCTTGCATTTTATTTGCGTTACTCAGTTAACAAATAGACACATGCTAACATCCGATCTTAGCTACAGTTATGAATCAACAAACCATATTGAATATTTTTTTATTAATTGAATCACCAGCATAAAACGCTAATCTTATTGTCCGTTACTGACCCGACCCGATACAGCACAAATTCCATTTGATATTATGCAAGGAATCTAGTTCTAATAGCATTATGAGCGAGGGAATTTCATTAGGCCACGCCGGGCCAGTTATAAAGTATAACATTTTCATATTAAAGTCTCCAACGAGCGAGCTTTTACGTTCTGCGTATTTATTTTAATGAGGAGTGACTTTAGACGCGATTTTTTTTCCACAAGTCTCTGAAGAGTTAGAGTTAATAATGTATCATGTAATGTTAACGGGCTTAAGGGATCGTTAAGAGGGTACCTTAAGCGAAATTTACAATACAGTTATTGGGTCTTAAAACTTAACAGCTTTTTGGGTACGTGGTTTCGTATAGCGGCGTCATTTTTGAATTCGACTGCGTAGTATTGGCATTTTATGTGGAATATTTTGTCTTGACGTGCTTAGATGTACACCTATAGAAGACATAATATGTCTTCTATATATTATATACTACATAACGCAGTAGAAGGGTTTTTAAAAAGTGTCGTCAGTAGGGACATTACTTATATCATGATGGTTATTTATGTCAGGTTTTCAAAGCAAACTCAAAGTAGTGAATAGTGCCGTTGGTTATCTTATTAACGTTATGTCGTCTCGGAGAGGTCCGCACGGTCCAACGTCTCAAGCTAGACTGATTTTCCCAGACAATGCGGACGTATTTATAGTGACAGATGCAGGTGTACAACGGTTTTTAGTTTGAATTCAAAACACATACAAATATTTATGTTGGAGTATCTTACATTGCAATAAACTAAGGAGAATCTATTAGTAAATTAATTTTAATGATAATAATCATGTAATTACAGGTCCGAGAGCGATTGCGTGTGGCGCTCGAGAGGAACACGGCGTTGGAAGAGGAGTTAGCTCTAACCAAAGAAGAAGTGAGTTTATTAAATGTTTCAATAGTTCTTAGTATAGGCGGTGTTAGAATTCCTTAACAATTGGTCAGTCGTATAACGTCAGGTAGGTAGGGCTACCTACTCTTCCTGAAAGGCACTATTGGGGAATGTATGTGCCTCTATTTTGAATAAGATTATGTTTGGTACGTGTACGGTGTACCAAGTTTCAGACAAGTGAATTAAGAAGGTCTTATGTCAGTGTTAGAGTTGCAACGGTTTTTGGTTTGTATTAAAAATACACGTACACAAAATAAACGTTGTATGTATATGACGGCGTGAGCGACGTTTGAGCGGTAGTACCGTCACCACATTGATTAAGTGGTACAGGGTTCATTCCGCAGATGGCGTAAATTTGTTCAAAACTTTACTTTGTTTGCAATGATAACAATTTCAATTAAATTAAAACAGATCAATAATAAACCGTCAGTGTCGTTTTCAAAGTGTGTACGGCGACCCAAATAGGAATCTCGTCCTCGAACCCGAAAACCCACTCTCTTAAATACGACTCTGTCCACGCGCCGCCATTACAATAACAACTGATGTTGCTGTGTACTACCCTCATTACTAAATAATCAAATCGGCAACTTAATATTTAGGAATACCGTTTTCCACGACATATGTATGTATATGAATGCTATAAATTAAGAAGAAACGATTTTATTTCATTAATTGCACGATCTAATGTCTTATTTATACTTATATATAAATTATTAACATATAAAATCTCAGTTACAGCAGTACAAATCGTCGGGCGCGGACGACAAGCCCAAAGAGAACGGTACCGTTTCGACCGGCTCGCCCGAACAGAACGGCGAGCAAGTGCAGGCTAAGGTACATATTATACTTTTTATATGTTATGTAAAATAGATATATGATACGTATTTTTTCTTTAAACTAAATTTTATTGCGATAAAAGGCTTATAGGCAGTCGATCTTATAAGACGTATTATATAAAAAGCGTCACGAATCTTTAGCGCTGAACGAAACATTCGTGACGCGACTTATACCGTAGCGGATAGTGTTTTAGATAATTTTAACACAAGTAATTGTCTCGCAACATTTTATAATGATGCTTGGGTCTGATTGGTCGCAGCGTGATAAAAAAAGCCTTAAATGTAAATAATTTTAGCTTTAATAAATTTAAGTGTAATCTGTTTACGCATGAACGTATAAGGTTAATTATATTTAAAAATGTTATAAATAAAAATGGGCTTATATAGTATACAATCAATGTTGAAACCAACATTAGACAAGTCTATAAGTTTTATTTAGATTTTTAAAAGACATATATAAGTAATTTGTAATTATTGTAATTTTTTGATGATGGGGCTGACATGGCTTTAGAGTTAAAAGCCCTAAAAAAAATGAAAAAAAAAGTCTATAAGTATTTAGGCAAGTCTAAGACTGTAGTAGAAACAGTCTCCTATTTTTAAGCAAAGTTTTCTATGTACGTTATATTATATAATTTTAATGGTTGAACCAGGAGAGTTGTGTTAACGGTGAGTCGGTGGACAAGCAACTAACTGAGCAACAAAACACGATCGCGAAACAGGTCAGCGCTCACGGC
>DWAJ01001367.1:0-22868 GCA_018238005.1 Eurema mandarina | reverse complement strand
ATTTTTATATGTAACCTATTGTAAATCTGAACGAATTGTGTCGGTGCCGTATATGTGTTATGATTGGATGAAACAGGCTCCTGAAAAACAGTATTTACTATCTTGGGATCCTGGGTAAAACATTTTGTAAATCACCTTATTATAGAAATAAATTATTAAAAAAAAAAATATACAACCTTTGGAATATGTTATGGATATATCAAATTCAATGGTTAGGCTTTCTATATTGGTGGATCTTACTAAAGATTAATTAAATTTATTAGCCATATTGGCAGAACCACGTAACGTTATAAAATAAACAATTTCAATAATAAATCACTTTTAATTTGCCTTTTATATAATTATATTTCTGACTCATACATAAAAGATTCCATTTAGATTTAATTTAATTTTTTTAATTGGATTGTAATTAAGATGTTATATTACATTGCACTAATTGCAATTTTATGAATACTAGGTAAATGCTAGAAATAATGAATCGTAAACTGAGGTTTATTTTTATGACTTAAAGCGCAATAGGTCTTTGTTGATTATACTTACTTGTTTTATTATAAGTAACTACTGATATTATAAACCACTAGCTATAAGTTATTCATAGAAAAATGTTTGTTAAAAATATGGATGGTGGTAAATGTTTTGTAATACTATGACGATTCAAAAGTGTTACTTTATGTAGCCTAATTCAATAAAGATACTTTTGACTTTGACTTTGGAGATTTGATATAATCAGAGAAACTAGGAGTCGATTTTGTAGTGATATTGGATATGTAAGTATATTTTTTAGTAGAATGTAAGAAGATATTTTGAATGTGGTAGGATCATGTTATGGCTAAATTGGGTCGGCTAGTCCGAGGTGGTAGTTACACCATCCTCTCACAGAAAACCGGCTTCAAGTAATGTCATATGATCACAGCTATCATTACGTTAGTTAGTGTGATTCACAGAGCCCATCTTTCCCGCACTTATTTAATTTTATGCTAACTTTTTAATAAAAGATTTCAATAAAACATGCGACAGTTCCTACCATAGGTCAAGCCTACTGTCCGCCATCACATTAAAAAAAATAGTATCTATTTTAATGTTCTCAGAAACATTTTGCATTCCTACACTTGACTAATATTTGAACTGACGTTGAGAAGCCACCGTGCGACCTTCGAGATGTATTTACTGACCATTGAGTCTAGGAAAACATATTTAGCATAGCTAAGGCGCGTTATTAAATTCCGATGAAATTGTTTTATTAAACTGTTATTCTAATATTACGTAATATAAAATTGAATTTCGTATTGTGGGAAAGTTTAGAGTATATTATAGAAGTAGTTTTATACTAAGAGTCGTCAATGTTTGGCTGTGGTATTGGAAGCACGTTCTGATTGGCACAACCAAACATCGACCCTGAAACTTATTTCTATCTACTCACAATTGAACATTGGCAAAATTTGTCACAACCCAGTACTGCCATTTCACAAAGAAAAAAGAAGAATGTTATATTAAGTTGAAATACTACATATATATCAAAAAGAGACCGGGTAAAGTTGCCGGATACCGCTAGTGTACCTAATATAAAGTCATAGTTCGGATATTGGATTGCCTTCGCAAGTTGTTTTACCTTATATAGAGTGTCACTAAGTGTGTCAATCTTTCGTAGTATGTGTAATCTAGCTAAATAAGATATTAAAGTTAAAAGTTTATATTAAATTTAAAGTTTGATATGTATAATTCTAACAAAATATTGAAGTTCTAATCAAATGTAAGTTCTACTCAAATAAATTAACACGGACAGTTTGTAAAACGAAACTAAAAACAACTTCATTTTACTTTATTTTAAATTGCTTTCTTCACTCAATATGTAGCTTCTCTAACCTGGATTTTTGACGACCTCATATTTAAATTATCTTTTAACCCAAAAATGAACTTTACTCATCAATTATTTGATCTATGAAATTAAAATTTTGGTAAAACCTCATAGTATTAAAGACCGATACAGATTTAATAACTATTTTGAAATATACTATAATAGATTTTTGTTAAATATATTACGATAGATTATTATTATTCTTTCAACTAGGTGCATTTTTCCATTGTTTAATTTCGTTAAGTAACAGTTAACTAAAATATGTAATTTATTATTTGTCTCCAAATAAAATAGTCACCCACCTGTGGTCATAATCTTCTAATGAATATTACTTATGACTAATGATTTTTAACCAACCATGATAGACCCAGCATGCAACAATAAATTAGTACGTATATACGTGCAATAATATCAAGTATAATTACTAAAAGCCGCAGCAGCGCCGTTGTCCCTTGATGCAGATAACGGAACCGGTGTCAATGTAGGTAAAGGAGAACTTGATTCTTCATCTTCACCATTTCTATCACCAAAAGACGGCGTCTCCGATGCACTTAATATAAACCCATCTTGTTTAGATGGACCCCTGTCTTCTTTATTATCTAAAGGGTTATCAGGACCACCAAAAACTGGTTCATTCGATACTGGCCCAGTTATGATCCCAGATGAAATAGTATCACCTGCGTGTCCAGTCTCGTCTTTAAAGTCTTTAAAAGCTTCTGTTGTTGACTTGACTTCGTAATCATTGTTGTTTACATTTGCGTCAGAGGTAGGATTTTCAGAATGGTTTATAGTATCACC
Source organism: Eurema mandarina (assembly GCA_018238005.1). Classification (NCBI taxonomy): domain Eukaryota; kingdom Metazoa; phylum Arthropoda; class Insecta; order Lepidoptera; family Pieridae; genus Eurema; species Eurema mandarina. Next base: position 20,215 of record DWAJ01001367.1, on the reverse strand, counting down.
AAATGTTGGATTCGTATTAGGTCCAGTAATAAAATCTTCGAAGCTTAGTCCTTTGGAGTTTGAACCGGAATCTTCAGCGTTCTGATTGCTATTAAAAGTATTATCATTGTACCCTTCTGTAGGTCTGTTCGAATCGAAATTAACATAGTCGTAAGTATTTCGGTTGGGAAATCGTACGTTATTGTTCGGATAGCTATCATATCTCGTATCGTATGGATAGTTATTAGGTTGATTGTAAGGATAGTATTCTCGGTTTTCCGTTTGCGGGTTCAGCCAGGAACTCAGTTTTTGGGAAACTCTTCTTGGGTAAGGAAAGTTCTGGAAGCCGAAAGAGGGCTGGCGTTGGCGACGCTCATTGGGGAAAAAACCTATGTAAAATAAAGAGATATTTACATATATAAAGCAGAGATATATTGATAATTGTTATCTATATAGTAGAGTTAAATACACATTTCTTTGGATAGATAAGCATCTATTTATCTTACTAACATTATAAACGTGAAAGTTTGTAAGCACGGATGTTTGTATGTTTGTAACACTTCCACGCAAAAACTACTTATTAGATTTTGGTGATATTAGGTATTCAGCTAGACTAGACCTAGTATTAAAAATTAGGATACTATTTACCCCGGTATTGCTCCGGAAACAGAAAATTTTGCGAGTAAAACAACGGGGCATAACTAGTAGAATTAATATATTACTAAATTATCTTATATAGACATTTATTATTGTATAATTAATATATTTAGAGGAAATAACATCAAAAAATAGACCTTTTTATCACGTCCGGTCTCACAGCTATATAATATCCGTATATAATTTAGGAAATTCGCAAAATCATTTACACACAATAAATGTGCTTCTAATGATTATGTCAATTCAATGAATAGACACGAGTACTGAGTAGGTATTACGTTTATGGACAATAAGTAGTGCAAATCTAAATGTAAGCGTTCATTTATTTTAAACATGGAGAGCCAACAAAATGAAATTACGATTAAGCACAATATTCCGACAATTTAGAGACAGAATTACGATATTAAACCAACATAATGGTTAAAGTTTTATATTATTAATAGCTTTTATTAGAATAATCCTGGATGTACGAGGGTGGTTTTTAAGCAGAAAAAAGTAGGCATAGTGTATAAAGTTTCCGGTAGGATTAGGACAACGTGGACGAAGTCGCTTTGGGCCGGCTAGTAATGCGATAAAAAACATCGTATTGTATTAAGATAGAGTGTAATCTAGTTGCAAAAATATCAGTCAAAACCATTAAAAAGTTTTAAAGTGAAATAACAAACATCGTCATAAACTGTCTCATACATCCTTTTTCAATTACAGCATTATTTCGCATTATGCAGAATAATGCTTAACATTGCATGTTTTACCTAAATATTTCTTCATTCGTATATCGAGTATTTGCAAAAGTGCCAAGTAGTGCTTTAGTTGAATGTGTGTACCATGTGCAGTGCCAGAAAATTAACCATGTTTTTCTTTAATTTGACATTAATCGAAATGTCGCATTATGCTCTGTAATTGAAAAACTAGGATTACAACTAAGAATTTGACGTCATCATAATACTATCTTTCATAACAAATGTATTTTGACCGAATCAAGTGACCCTGAACTTTCTTCTATAAGCGATAATGCAATAACTTATATGTACTTAGTAGATAAATATTCGCCTACAAACGGAATAAACGAGTCAAGTTCTGAATGTTCATACAAAAACTTTTCTCAAACAAATTAAAATTTTGTGATCTTGTTAACTTATACGGATCTCCATCTCTCTCCATGTCTTTACTCGAGCTTTCTTTCCCTTCCTAAGTAATACTAAGCTTAACTTAGCTTCTTTTACGCGTATTATTGGCCTAATCTACCTCCATCCTCCACCTAATATAGTCGTTCTTACGTAAAAGATTTACAAACATATTCTATACATACACATAAGTGGAATATAAGTAATGTTAGATGCACGTCAACAAACGAACCGATCTCAATGTCATCGCTAAAAAAACCAGATTTATAAAAAACACGTACGAATGAATGGCTAATGTCCGCTCGGTCACGGTCGAGTTCAGTTCCTGATCAAATTTTACACTTTTTTGTGTACTCGTCTATGTATCACTATATAATATTTTAGATGACATATTATATGTATCACAGGAAAATAACAAGAACAGCAAATTTATAAATTTCCTCGGAAATTTATAAACCTTCGTAGGATTCTAAATGAGAGCTAAATTGTATTATTTTACGGCCACTTTTCGCAAATTTATCAATTTGCGACGTCTCGTGGTAAATTAATCAACTAACGAAAATCCATTCATAAGGTTCTAAGTGGTTCGACCAATCACAGAAAAGCTTTTAATTTTACGCTTTTTTAAAATACGGAAAATAACACACTGCTCTCTGATTGGTTGGTGTTGACAGTTATTCAACCAATCAGAGCGCACATGACGTTTGTTTATTGCTTACTTATTATTTTACGCGTAAGTTCGGTAAATTTATAAATTTGCGAAAATGTAGCCGTAAAGTAATACAATTTGTCTCTCGTTTAGAATCCTACGAAGGTTTATAAATTTCCTAGGAAATTTATAAATTTGCTGTTCTTGTTATTTTCCGGTGACATATATACAAAGGTCATGTGCATGGTAATTAAATAAAAAAGTTACTTACATGGGCTATAATTGCAAAATCTGGGTATAATTCATAGCATCTGTAGCACCTTGGTGAGTGGAAATATACAACCCATGGTTTTTCTTCCCTGTAAAATAAAAATATGAAATTATAAATTATAAAAACAAAATTAAATATGATATGAATATTTTCTTACCCAGTAACTTTATTATCAAAAGTGTAGGAGTTCAATTTTATAATGGAGTCATCAATGTGATTGAGAGCCCATTCCAATATGTAAGGAGCCTTAGATAGATGCTGCAGCGGCACTCTGTAATACAATTATAATTGTATTAATATAATAATAATCCAACATTATGTATTGTAAGTTATGCGATTTTATTTCTTTGGTCATATTAAAATTTAACTTTTAAAATATTTAAATTTTTGATATTCTGACTTTAATATAAAATATTATGAAAATCAATTAATATTTGATGCAATTGATATAAACATATACATATAATAAAAAGGGTAATGTTTGCAACAATTTCAATCCACTCAAGCACTTTTTATAATAGAATTTACCAGAAAAACATAAGAACGTCAAGTGTTATTATACTCTATAGTGTTCTAATAAAATATAATATCTGGGTGAACCTCTGGGTATTCTTTCATCTAGCTGTTTTAGTAAATAATAAAAAACTGACGTGAAATGTTTTCCCGAAGCCAGGGGGTACAGACGAAGGGTCGGGGACCGAATGTTCTGACAAAAGCCACCTTGGTCGCCCCTACAGCGTAAAGCACCCACACGGACAAACTTTAGCGGTCGTAACTGAAATTATTTGTTGAATTCATTATCAAATTGACAAATTAAGTAAGCCATTAAGGGTTAACTTAAGGCTCTACTTTTGTAAGAAAAAAAACATTCATTCCAATAAAATAAAATAAAAGTATATAATATATAAAACATAAAAATGTGTTATATGCTTTCAATATTTTAAAATAAGTATTAAAAGCATAACTGAATGAAATAGCCAATTTTGGTAAAAATATTTTTATAAATTACCCTCTTAGAAGCTACCCTCATTTCGTGAAGTATCTGATCGCAGACTTCATTGCAATGGCTCGGCAAAAATGCAACAAGCCAAGAATGCTCCCTGCTCCAGGCATCACTTATTTCTAGTATTTCATTGTCTGTTAAATCAAAATCTGAAAATAAAGAAAATTAATGTATAGTACGCGTTACGAATCTTTAGCGCTGAACGAAACCTGCGCAGAAGTCAAAAATAAGGTATCGAGGTAACGGCGCGGCGCGCGGGGCGCGTGATCGTCGGGTGCGCGAGCGTTGATTGGTTGTCCCAGTCGTGTTGTCCTTCTCGCACCAATACGTCAATTACGAAACGCGATTCTACAGATGCGCAGCTATTCTCGTCTAGCGCTAAACATAAATGACGCGTAAGAAAATGATCACAACCACCCATTTTAGAAGTTGGCAAATGTTAGTTATTTTTCATTTTGTATCAATATAACAATAAAAAATCTATCGAAAAGGCTTCCATCATACATATATTAAGCTTAGAAAGCAACTTACTATCTATATCTTTAATGAGATCGACAAATTCTATAATGCTTTCTTTATCAGCCTCTCCTCTGAATTTGTGCAGTTTTCCCTTCTCCTTGACAGTAATAAGCGCAGTGTTGCCAGATATTTGGCGACAGTAATCATCAGCATGAACTGTGCACACCATTATACCAAACTGCAATTTAAAAAATACATAATATTAGTTTCTCATGAAAGTAAAAACGTTACGTACCTTTCTAAATATTTTTTATTACTTAATAATTAGAAAAGGTAATATGTATAATAATTTTTTTAACTGAAATGTGTCTTAAAAATCACTTCCAGGCATATGCCCTTTTTCGATAGACTTAAAAATCATATTTTTTGTATATTAATCCTTAAAATTTTATAGACAACAATTATTCTGTTTTTACAAAATAACTAAAAGCAATTAACAGGTAATAACCAAATAAACATACATTTATATCATCTCTAAATTCTATTGCAGCTTCTATGAATGGTTCTAACATGTGCTGCCATGTGACTTTGTATGGAACCACTAAAAATACCCATGTCAATGTATCTGAAAATAAATACATAAGGAGTTTTTATGTTTAGACCTACAAGCAAAAAGATTTAGCAATATTTTTAAAAAGTCTAAAAAAATAATAAAAAAATCGCCTTTAGTTTTGATCCAGGAAAACAAATATTAAAATGGTTTGTTAAATAGTGAGTCTTAATAAAATACTTACTGCCTTTTAGATAATTAGTGAAATCAGCAACGGAGAGCGTTTGTAGGTTATAAGCTTGAGCGGATTTCTCCAGTAGAGCCTGTGTGGGCTCTGAGAAAAACTTCTGGTAAGCTCCCCCTGGCTTCAGCATGCCATATGCAGGAGCTTTGCTTATTTGCAACTTGTGACAGAGTTCCCCTACTTTGTCACAATTAACTTCACCTAAAAACAAACATACATTAAAGTAGGTTAGTAAGAGCAACTACTCTGTTAGCTTTAATTCCTTTTTTAGTCAGTTTTACCCTATGTCAAAGCCAAAAGGCAGAGTTCTGAGAAGAGAGTTTTTACCAGTTTTTACCGAATTTTAATGATTTATGTGCCAAAAGATTCATATATAATTAAGCACATAGATTTCATTCTGTTCTTTCATAGTTGGGTTATTGATTTTAAACGTTTTCTCGTTTAATTCTGTATCTGTGTTAAATTTATAAACAATAAACAGAATAGAGTTTTCGAACATACCAAATTTCATCTCTGACATAACATTCTTCAAATAGTACATGGGCAACTTATCGTCATCTTTAGCAGAAAAGTAAAACACCCATGTCTTATCACCCTTATTTCGCTGCACTTTAATTATTTCCTGGGAAAAAATTGTTTATAAAAACTTCTAGTATGTGCATTTGTTATACTTTATACAAATACTATTTAACTCATACATACAATTATTACCAATGTCTTAGAAACCCATAAAAATATGTACCTGCATCTTTGTCAATCCAATTTGTTGAATCTGTGGCAAAGAGTTAACAATTTTCTTTACAATTTCATGTTCATCTGTACTGTTCACTCTGATTGTTCGGTTTCCATACTTTAACACTATTGTTGTATCCAAATCTTTAGCCAACATTTTGCGCATGTCATCTTCAATTTTCACTACTGAGGCCACCCAATACTGTGGAAGGAGGTACACATTTTTAAAAACAAACTAAGGAAATAAAAAATATTTTGTTTAGAATTTCACCATTCACATTGAGAGATTTTTATTTATATCATTAATTATAATATACACCCAAATATAGAAAAAAAACTACTATGTAACTTACCAATCTAAATGCTATTCGTATAAGTATTTTCTCATCTATATCAGTGTCCAGCACATACACAACAGGAGGTTCAGTGTCTCGAATGAAAGGTACAGTAGTTATTGCTACTTTTTTCTTGAGATACATTAGTAAGAAATTTTCTAGATCTTCAAATGTGTGTTTGCCTCTGTATGGTACAAAACTTCTGTCTTTGCCCTGTGAATATCAATTGGAAACATATACATTGAAAACTGTATCAATGAGGATATATTCTTCTTAGTCATATTATTGAATCATATATAAATATCTGATATCATAAGTCTTGTGAAAATGTATGAATGTTAGGTAGTGTTTCACGCAAATAGTAATGATCTAACACAGAGGATACTGAACTCATTATCTCTATAGTACGGAAACTAGGGCTGTAAAATCTCGAGAAACAATCTAAAATGTCATAAAGAATACATCACATAATACAATAAGTGCAATTTAACTTAAATGCACACATTAAAAAACTTCTATAGAAATTAAGCATGATACGGAAATTCCACTTAGTAAAATAATTATATACAGAGATAAAACTATACAAGATACTATTTACAACAAAATCACAGAAGGCTTTCTAATAATGAAGACAAGATAGAACACTGATATGTATATTCACAATACTTACATTAGGGTAAAAATACAATGATGGATAATTACCTATCCTCATTGAATGATAGCAAAACGAATTGTAGTATTTACAATTCACCGCACCAACTTTTACCTGATAAAAAATATAATAGTTATTTTTCTATGTTTATTATCTTATTAAAATATGCAAATATGTCGTTTATGTATGTATGTTATTCTATTTTAAATATATGTATTTTAAAATAACATAGTACTGTGAAGTGATATATTAAATTTATACTAAAAAAAAATACAGTTCATGGTATATTAAAGTATTATTATGCATAAATCATACATAATTGACATTCATATGTAGTCTTAAAAATATGTTGTATGCTTGTTTACTTACAATTCCTTTATAAACTTCGGCAAATTTTTTCCAGTCATCTGCTAAGCTTTGGCATGGAGGGCAGAATGGAGAGTAAAAATTTATAAAAAGAGGTGATGAATCAGTGAAGAATGTATCTGAAAATTAATTTTGTTACCTTTATTATTACTAATACCATCCATAAACTTAAAATTTACCACATAATGTTTTATAATGGCAATTGTGACAAATTCAATTTAAAAATCTAATATATTTTTATAGTTTTGTTTTTGCCAAGACTAATTTGATTAGTTTATAATAAATATGTTGTAAAAATGTATTGAAAGTTTGACCTGCAGAAAGCCTTGAAGACAGATGGGATTTCAGGGACAGACAAAAGAACCCTTATTTTGAAATAAAAGCTACCTTATGTCATTTCATACCATATTTCAAAAGACAGACAGTTACTTTTACATTTATATTATATCTCCTTTGACTTACTATAAGATGCTGGTGTCAATGTTTCAACATTTGCATCTTTATGATATAAGCCCTTCATGAACAAATCATTATATTCTGATTGTGAGTTATAGTCATATTTCCTAGTGTATGCCTCATGTGATCCATATCTATCATAATTCTGCCTTTTCTCAGGATCTTTAAGCGTTTCATAAGCTTCCGTTATTTTTAAAAATCTTTCTTGTTCTTCCTCATTCTGTAAATTAATTGGTAACTTCATATGTATTTTAGAATAAAAATCTTCTAATAGAAGCATTTTATCTAGCCCAGGGGTTATCTATTATGTCATAGGGGTAATTTAGGTTAAAATTATTATCATCACTTGTTAACTAGAATTAGACCATATACTGGTAGGTAGTGAAATAACTCAGTAAAGTTGCAATCAATTTGACACCTACACACTCCCACACAAACTACAACACATTTATGTAACTGTAGAAATCTACTAATTTGAAAGTTAAAAAGTCCTTCATTCAACAGAAATAAAGTTTTTTCTTAATCATCATAAATCTCACATAAGACTATTAAACAAACTATACTAATAAACTGTTCTTGAATATTAAATATTATGGCATTTAATTATTCATATATGAACTTACTGAATTTTTATCAGGGTGCAGTTTAATAGCTAGCTTTTTGTAGGCTTGTCTTATCTCTTGGGTCGACGCTTGTTTAGATACCCCCAATACTTCATAGTAGGTCAATTCACTGAGATCAACGGTTCCAATAAAAAGTAAATAAAGTATAATAATAAGTTTGTACCTGTAAAAAGAACAATATTTGTATATTTACAGATTTTGCATAGATTAGTTGTCACATACAAATATGTACATAATTTTTAAGATTATAAATAATAGTTTACTAATAACTTACATTTTTATACAACGAATGTATCCAAATTTGTACTTAATATAATTGTAGTCAATTAATTAAAGAAATATTATTATTTCATGTTAGTGATCACACTGTTAAATTTATAATATTTTACGACTAGTTACAACATTGTGCATTGGTATTGTTTTGCTGAAAATTGTACACTAGTATCCCGGAAGACAGAATCAATGTTTTAGTGTGAAGAGCCGGCCATAATTTGACATAAAATATTTTAAGTTTTAGCTTTGACTCTTGACAATTGACTTTGAAATAACACAGATAACTGAAACTGCTAAGCGTTCACAGTACATCTAAAATATTATTATTCGAATGAATCGTGTTAGTATTTCAATTATAGTATTATTGCGCATTATGCGGAGCCTTACGTTGAACATTTTAACTACGTCTTTCTTCATTCATATATCGAGAACTCTTAAAATTAATAACTAGTGCTTTCTCTCGATGCGTGCATTTATATAAGTTAATTTTCTGGCACTGCTCGTATAATTACAAGCATCCAGCGAAAGCACTACTTAGTACTTTTGAAAGTTCTCGATATATGAATGAAGAAAGATGTAATAACACCCAACGTTAAGCATTATTCCGCAGAATTCTAAGTAATGCTAGTACATGTGCAGTGCCAGAAAGTTATCGATTTCTTTCCTTTAATTTGACATTGATCTAAACGTTGCTTTATGCTCTGTAATTGATAAACTAGGCGTATGAATAGTATGTAATGAAATAATACATTTGTTTTATCATATAACAACAAATAGGATTATATTTACAATTGTAAATATAATATAATGTTATGTTCTTATTTTTAAAAAGAGCGACTCAGAGTTTCTTGCCGGTTCTTCTCTGTAGAAACTGCCTCCCGAACCGGTGGTAAATGTTTTGTAATACCATGACGATTCAAAAGTGTTACTTTATGTAGCCTAATTGAATAAAGATACTTTTGACTTTGACTTATAGTTGTATATTTGAGTATATAGGCATTCAAAATTATAGTGAATAGAAGTCATAATACACAAAAATGAATCTCCTGAATAAATATTATTTAAGGATTATTACACGGAAAACAAATTACCTATATGTATAGCAATCTTCTACCTTTTTTAACCGACTTCAAAAAAAGGAGGAGGTTTCTCAATTTGACGGTATATTTTAATAAGCTTTTACTAGTCGCCACACATCGCTAGCTAGAGTGCTAGAGATTAAATAAAGTGAATGTCTCGCCGTTAATCCGAAATCAGTAGTTGGAACTGTGGCAGTAACAGTCATATTTTTCATTATTCTATCTACATAATATAATGTTTTCCTTTTCATTATATGTTTTTTTAGACTTAGCTATTTGCAAATGTCTAGGATAGGATAGTAGCTTATCATCACCTGCTTCATTTAACTACCACAGCACTACAATTAATTTACAGATTAAAAAGCGACGATATCTGTTTTAACAAAAATCTATTGGAATAGGTAGGTAGGATCATGAATAGCAGATAGAAGCTTAAAGAATAATAATAAGAATTAAAATGCGTTTAATTCGATTGTTTTTTATTCCTTAATACCATAAATATCACATTCTTTCACATACAAAACCTATTAAGTAAAATAGATGTCTACATAAATATAATTTTATTATATAGGCACAATTTAATTTTAGAGAGACATTTTTTTCTATAGGTACTAAACTACAATGTTATATAAAACGTAAGTACCCTCGTAATCACAGTTATTGGTATAAACATCATAAAGATTGAAACATTTTTGTTAATCATGAGAAACTAACACATTAATTTTAACTTAATTTTTAAAATACAACCCACTAATTAGCCCGTACAAAATAATCTAAGATATCTTTAACAATTTACACCATCGCTTGAAAATAGAAAAATATCTATTTTATTGTGTCAAATTGTTCTAACGAAATATCCAGTAGATAATTCTTTGATTCTAAATGCACTTGTAACAATAACACATTAGGTACCTACATTATTTATATATAGGTACATCGTAAAACTTTTAAAATTAAATATTAAAACCACCGGGAAAACAACTATAACTAATCATTTATGTATTACGAAAACAATATAATGTCTACTTAATTAAGTAAAGCGCTAATTACAACAAATCTTTTATAACAAATAGCTACCTATAATTTATTTATTCAGTACTCAATGTTTGTGTAATTTACACAACGTTACGTTGTAACTTGTAGCAGTAGTTTTATATAAACAAAAACTAAAATCAATAATAATTAGAATAACAATAATTATTGACGCTGCACGTTAAATTTAAAATCCAAGATGACAATTGTCTGCACACCGCACTTATTATAATTATTGTTAGCAAAAGTGAAAAGGTATAACTTTTATATAAACAAATTAATATAGATACGATTATTTTTGAAAATAAAACTTATTTGTCATGAAAATTGATACAATATTCTATATTACTTTCTTTAAGATGTACTCAATACATACGTTACTATTAAAAAAATTAAAGACTATAAATGTACATACCTACATCGGTCGATTCTGTTGCATTAATAGAAAAACTTTACATAATTTTGCTTTAATCAAACACAATTTGATACATCTTTAAAATATTTACTTTGTTTCACAATAAAATAAAGGTTTATATTAAAATTTGGTGTCTTCTTTTGACTTATAGATTTATGCTAAACCTAATATCTCTTATAATTACCAAATCATTGACACGAAAGCTCCACAAAGCGTCTATGTTGACAAAGGCACCAATGTTCGTTAAACAAAAATATAGTATAGGCTATTGACCCTTAAACACTATCGTCAGCCTTGGACCCAATAAAAAGCGAATATTATTATCGCGTGCGTTTAACAGTTAAATTATAATTATTTATGAAATCAGTAAGTACACATCATTAACAAATGTTACGTTTGAACTATGACATGGTCTAGTTAACTATACAGTATACTGTGACTTCAATATCCTTATAATTTAAAGGTAAGGTATATCTACTTGTAACTTAAAATAAAGTACCTTATGGCTACCTAAACCAAACCATTATTTAATAACTACATTAATGTAAACATGCATATTATGGAAACATAAAGTATTAAACCAAATATAGACTAGTTAGATTTGTTAACCATCCGCCGTAACGTTAAATATCCTATAATTCTAAGAATAACGAATTCTACAACTAGTATCGATATATCGACCCAATAGTTATCTGGATTTATGCTCAACTCCTTCATCAGCTCTTTGGGATACCTGAAAAAAAATGAAAAAAACTAAAATTTATGGCAAGACAATTGCAAAAGTCAATATTGGTACATCCTATAGATTTGGCCTTTAAAATCGTTATTATATTGCACCTAAAATAAAGCCGGGTAAAGTTAGTGTCTCATGTATTGTTTTAATATTGTTCAGCAATAATTGTTTCTGTCTTTCTTTATTTCTTTCTTTCATTTTTGTAAGTCATTCATACCGGAATACTGAAACTCTATTCAAATTTAAGCAGATCTCAAATGGATCCGATTTGACAGTTCGCCATACAAATCTGTTAAAATTACTAGACTTAAGACGTGCTCAAACATGATTTGTGTGTAAGTATTTGGCCAGGGGTCGATATTTGGCTGTGGTATTTAAAGCACGTGTTGCTGATTGCCACAATCAAATATCGACCTTCAAACTTGTTTTATAGACGACTAGACATTGCCAAAATAGTGGTAACGCAGCACTGCCATTTAACCAAGAATAAGAAGAAGTATTCGGGCGTCAGTTACCTTAAATGGCAATATATGACGTCATCGGGGCACTTGAGCGGCGCCCGGCCGTAGCCGTAGAGCGACAGTACGAGCGCCTCGAACGTGTGGCGCAGGAACGAGCCGTAGGACACGACCTGCATGACGGGGTGCATGTGCGGGATCAGCACCAGGAAGCCCGCGAACACCAGCATCACGCACGTCGTGATCGCCCCAAAGAACGTCCCGTTCTGGACACACAGTATATAAACGTGACGTCAAAGGTTCTGATATTTAATTTTGAATTTTGTTACGTTTCACGCATTCTGGTTAAAAGCAATTAGCAAGAAATTTTTTTATTGAGAATAAGAATAAAAAAAGAATAAATGCAATCCTTTTGCAGTATGTAACTTAATACGTCTATTTCGGCTCGTCGTTCCCAAATGTACAGAATCAGATATTTCGTGAGCAAATGACCTTTACAAGTTACCTTGTGTTTTACATATACCTAAAAATATTTTGTTAATTTACAGCAAAATTGAATCGTAAATAATATACATACGATGGGGTTCGCACAGGACCCAATCACGTTGCCTATCGCGTCAGCCAGCAGCGTGACATTGGCGAGCGCGATGACGAACATGGCGAACCGCGACAGCTCTATGGGCTGACCCGTCAGCACGTACGCCGGCGCAGAGTACACGAAACTGTACCAGATCTGAAAATTACGACCATGATTTGTTACAGAAAATGACATATTTATAATTTAAGACGAATACAGAAATTCCTTTCTAGACAATTTATTTAATTTAATTTAACCTATTTTGTATTCAAAGTCAAATATATCATAATTCAACTAGGCTACGTATAGTAACACTTTTGAATCGTCATAGTAAGTATTACGAAATAATAGTGCACCTTCGGTTCGTAAAGCAGTTTCTAAAAATAAGAATCGGCTAGAAACACAACTGCTTTTCTAAAATGAAAAGGTACAAATATTCGAAGATATTCAAATTACAAGAAAGAAAGATTTCATTATACGTTTAGGTTTTTATAGGCTTTTTATAGGCTCCGGACATTATCTATTAATTGTCCGGATATGAAATTTTTTAAAGAATAGCAACTGTACTGTTCCTTACTTTTTTACGGAAACGCACAATTATACAGCTAAAGGCCAACTCTTATAGAAGTATTGTACTTCTATAATAAAAGTTACTTGACAATAAAGGTTGATAATAATAAAAATGAATATACAAATCTCACTTGTATCGGTATCGTTGTCACTAAAATCGCAGCATAGTATGTCTTCAAGCTATACCAGTTGTTGAAATTTTCTTTTTTTAATATTGGCAATTCATCGGGAACTAAAAAACAGAAATATTTATATTGTTTTATTTACTTATAATTTATTAACTTTCCTACAGCTTACCATATCATTTTGGTACAATTTAAGTGGTGGTTAAGTAAGTTTAAGCATTTTTCGCTGGTACAGCCATGTCTGAAATGGCCGGCTCGCCTGGGTTGGTACCACCCTCTTACAAAAAACTTACGTCAAGTAATCATCAGAGATGACAGTGCGTTTCGTTTGGTAAGTAGAGGCACCCATTATTCCTTTCTGTCTACTTTTATTCCCTTTCCTTTTTCCCATATTTTAAAGGTCGGCAACACAATCGTGAGGTATTTTGCTTTGCAACTGTTTCTGGGTGGAAGGTCGCTTACCATCAGGAACCTCCTGCTTAATTGTCCACCATCACGTTAAAAAATATTATCATGTAAATGATGACCTCATACAACATTTGATGGCTATTACTTAGCCTGGCGTCCATTTATTTACAAACCATACAAGTTTTGAGTCGTATATATGTGTACTGGTTTCGATAAGGATATAGTTAGGAACTAGACTAGAAACCTAAATATATATTATGTAATAAATAATTCATATAAAATAATTGATTCGTCGAGGATGAAGTTTTTTGCGAACCGCGAGCTTAGATCAAATCAAATATTCAACCTTTACCTAATATTTAATTATTTAAATTGACGAACAGTCGAAAACAGCTAAACATCAAATTTTTAAGACTTAATTTTTTCTTCATTTTACTGTCTTTAATATTGTTTTATTATGTTACCTGTTACCTGTTTAATTTAATTTAGTATGTTTATTTTTTGTGATACAGTATAAAATAATAACATCTAGTAAAATTTTTTAAAATAAATATCTTACATCTTAGTACGGCTGGCATAATAGATGTGTAGCACAAGTAAGCACCAGAAACGAGAAGAAAGCCGAGATTATTGAATGTTTTCGAGCCATTGCTGCCCGTGTTGTCGTACAGTAACCCAAGTACAACACCGATGAAGAGATGTAACACCACTTTTAAATGTGTCACTGTCTGAAGAGCAATACATATGCATTAAAAAATAGACATATAAACAAAAATAACATAATAATTTCATATAGTTACAATTTAATTATGGTGTATTAATTTTGGCCAAACTGTAGCTATAACGTAACCAATTGCTTTAGTCCAGTATAAATATTTTTAGCATTTTTTGCTATCACGTAAAAAAAATAAATTCGATCCATATTTTTGAAATTAGAGCATTTATACAAATAAATAACTGTAAATAATTATCAGTAGCTTATTAAAACGTCATACCCAATCTCTATATTGTTGTATAAGACAGCGTTTGAACAGGATTCCGAACTTGTGTATCTCCTTCGGTTGTTTCACCATGATGGACATCTTGCCGCAGGCGAAGGTCGGCGGCTCCTCCTCCATTAATTGCGCTGGTTTCTCTACTTTCTGATCCCGGGTACATCTCGCTGCTAGCATCTCGTTGAAGTTGCCGTATTCACCGTTTGCTATTTCTAAAACTGCAAGTAAGGGAAAAGTCAGATAAGGTCCTTAAAGTACAGGTATATTAATTAATTATTATTGGTGATTGAGAAAAATTAAATAAAATTTCTTTAGAGAATTCTCTTTCTTAAGAACTGGCATGAACATGACGTAGGCGTACGCGTTCAATATGGCAACTGCTGCTAAGTGGCCGATTACATATTGTTTCGCAACTCCAGCAGCAAACAACAAAGGGTATAAAAAGCAATGCCTTGCATATTTGAATACTATGATGAAATTAAAACTAAATGTTAATTAATATATAATCAGCAGAGCTAAAACTCACTATAATCAGCAGGATTATGATACACCGGACAGTTGAAGCCCATAGTCGCGAGGTACGGGACGGTATTGACGCTCGGACCGTCGTAAATGCACATGCCATCAGCCAAAATATACACCTAAAGAAAAATAATAAGCTGATCAATTAAATATATTTTAAAAAAATGATATTTATCGTATTTCCCATAAGTCATCTGGGATGCCACCATCACAGTTTGATTTTTTTATCAATGAACCACTTTATTCATCAAAATCGGGTCTTGAGCGACAATGTTATCCGCGAATACACACAATTAAAAATTGATTTTTCTTATAGAAGTATAATAAATGCGGATATTTGTTATTATTGTACGTAGAATATACCAATTGGATTTGGCTGAAATTTGCGAAGACAAAACAGAGAAGACCCTGGATTACCGCATAAAAATTACACTTAGTCCTATAAGAATTTTAAATTTTTATGCTGTTATTGCCACAGAAGTAGAAAACTATGCGGAATAAAAAGCGGGACGCGGCTAGTCTAGCTAATTAATGAAGGAGAAACTGATCGGAAGTATAAATAAAATAAAAACAAGAATATTTATTTTCATATTGTGTTAAAACTACGGAAGTTCAAGTTGCCTGTATATGAATTGGAGCCACAATTTTTTAGTTAAAATTTTTATCCTACCTGTTATACTAAATAATCTTAAGAATAAAATAAAATAACTAAAGATTTGGTTGGTATGAAGTCTCTACTCTGACTCTACGAGAAATAAAACCAAAATTCATCAAGATAGCTTCCTATATCAAGAGTATGTACCTCATAGCTAAGTGCGTAAAAATAAAAATCTCTTCCAATGATTTCTAAAGTTTCCGACCTAATCATATGTTTTCTTGCACAAATAATTTGAGTTATTAATACAGTACGATTAGCATTATGAGTTTTTGAATTGTTTATAAAATTTGGTAGTCGACTGTAAGTAAATTTGTTTTTTTTCAACCCGCCGATCTCCGAAAACTGGTTCGCGTGCTAATTTGAGATCCTAATATGTAATTATTTATTAAATCCGACTGCATTCCAGATCCCAAAAGCCAACTGACTTGAATATTCATTTAAATGTAAATTTGATAGGTGGTAGGTAATGAGTTACATTTCAGATATGTGTATAATGTATATTATATAAGGAGGATATTAGAATTCGCGTTCGGAAAAATAGATCTGATATAACCCAGTATAAATTTATTGAGGAAAATGTTCCTTTATATGATTTGTCCGTTTTTAAATGATTAGGTATACCTATAACATAACGTATTTTTGAAAGAATTTTAGGTTTTCATGATCCCCATGACATGTTAGGATGTGTCTGTACCGTTTTAATTGACAAGTTTGCTTGTACGGTGGAGTTTTACAGGTAAATTATGTTTCGTTTTCCCATTCTTATAGGCTCAGAGGCTCATATTTTTTTAAGGCTAGCAACGCCTTCGCGAGGCGATCGCGATCGCGATAATCAAACGAGTAGAGAATCAAACCTTCTCAGTAGCCCCTTGTGACGTAAAAAAATCTCGAAGCGTGTATGGAAATTATAATTAATAAGGCATAACTCTATCAAGGGATACATTATTCCCGTCTCTCTCACACGTAAGGTTTTTTTCTTGTGCGTAGAAGATACACATGAGGATGTAAACTTACAAGGTCAAACATTTTGTATATAAGTGCAGTTGGCTGATGTATTGTGCATACTATGGTGCGTCCCCCTTTCGCCAGCTCCTGCAGCATGCTCATACATTGGGTTGTGGTAAGACTGTCTAATCCACTGAAAGAAAACAAATATAAAAGTTATATGCCACGAATAATTTATCTATAGTCGTTTTTTCCTTTTTATATATTTCATAATCGTATTTGTTAGTTGGAAAAATGTTAGTATACAACTCATACTGTAGAGACCGCATACCCACCGATATGTTTATAGGAATCGATTTTTTATTCGGAACTTTTTATAATAATATATAACATATATATACAATTTATGAACATAATATCATTAGAATTTAGAACCCAAATGTTAGTCAGAGGTTTGACTGTACGAGGAGTAGTTTTAGTTGGGAGAAAGGTCATAATCACTTCAAATGTTTGACATATAGTTATAAACTCATTAAATAAGTATGAATTAAGTAAATATTATATTTCAATATGAGCGGATTGCTTATAATCATTATATCATACTAAATACTAAACAAGTACGATTTACTTAAACATTATCTGGCAAATATTTGACAAGTAAACAATTTCAGGTACTCCCATAACATTAATTTTAACTATTCCAAATCTATTGACACCTCATTTATTAGACTCCGTTGAGTAAATTTAATAAGATACAAACAAAGAGTGCTTTTAAAATTCGCAGTAGCAGAATTGAGTAACTTACGTGGTAGGTTCATCAAGGAATACAACAGGCGGGTTGTCTATCAGCTCCAGGGCAATGGACAACCGCTTCCTCTGGCCACCAGACAGGTTGCCCGCCCTGGTATTCTCTGTTCCTTTTAATCCAAGGGTCTCTAACACATCGGCAATCTGTGGAATATATGATCTTCAAATTCTTGTGCATAAAAAAATAACGCAACTTAAAAATGCTTATTTCCTTTTTGTGTGTTTTCTTTTGAATTGTTTATATTTTTTCACACTTATTATGAAAGCCAATGAAAAGATTAAGATCTTTTTACTTACAATAGATTCCTTTAACTTTTTAGTTAGCATATAGCCTATTTTGAAATCGGCAGCAAAGTTCATGAGCTCACTGACGGTGAAGAGAGGGTTTAGTCTGTCATCTTGTAGGATGTAGCAGGATTTCTTTCGGTACGACCTTAAGGCAGCATCGGGACAGTGTTTGCCGAGCTCACATACGCTATCACCAGCGCGGACTGTTCCCTTTGCTCCTTTGATACTGAAATAATGTAAGACTAATGAAGGAATACTGAATCGCATACTAATTTGAGTATTTTTTATATGATTGTGGGCGACTAATTGAATTTTTTAACGTACTTGCAGTAAGTAAAGAAAAAAATGGAGTCCATCTTATACATTATTTTTACAATAGTTTATAAGTTTTTTATTCCAGGTGTCTCAAATATGTAAGCACGTAAAATAATTTAAATTAAAGATTGCTAATGTATATACATATGTTTTAAGCGATTATAATAATTCTTATATAATTCTGATCAATATAAAAAAATGGTAAATTTAAAGGTTTATAAAATTAAATTGTTAAGGAAAGAAAGACCGAAAGAATGTGGTTAACATTTGTATTGGTTCTTTTTACTATTATCTGACTCTGTTTTACAACATTATAAAACTTTTGTAACAGTATATTCTTTAATAATATTAGGTAATAAAACAGCAACTTGCCATGAACTAGTACACTTGTACAACTCTGACCTGTATGTTTTATACTACGTGAAAACCCGGCAATTAAACGTTATAATTGTCCATAAAAGTTATGGTTACAACCTTAGAAACAAATTTTCCTTGTTTCTTACTTTGTTAAAGACAATTAAATGCATCATATATTACCTACCCTATTTTAGTAGAATTTAATATGAGGTTCCTTTTTGTGGGTAGAGGGAGGGGAAATCCTTTTACGGGTACCCGTCCACTTCGGGGAGGAATACGTTAGTCAAGTAAGACCCACACGTACCACTTAGGACTAAAACTCCAGTGGTCACTCGACTCATTCCTCGTGTCGTGCTAACGGGAACGGCAATGTATTCTTTTGTGAGCTAGCCGCTACCACAAATTTTAGGGTCAGACTAAATCTAGACATGATTAGTATCAATCCAAAGGTGTCAAGGGCAAATTGAATTGTTAAGAGGGAATCCAGAGATATTAAGGACTTGCGTTACCCCAGCCTGAATTGCGATCCAATCCGGAAATATTGAGGGCAAATTTGGAACTTTTGAAGGCGGAAACAGTTTTATTTATCGGAAAAAAAATAAATGATTACCAGAAGCCTGTGAGAGTGTTGAGGAGCGTAGATTTTCCAGCGCCAGAAGGTCCCATGATAGCAGTCAGTTGGCCAGATTTGAAATGTCCGGATACATTCTTTAAGATCGTTTTTTGCTCTGAAAATAAAGAAATTTATCTTTCATTATTATCTGTGTTTCACGGTTTGGCACGAATAATTCCAGTTCCCGCTTCTTTTGAAAAAAGTTTGCAATTTAAATAAATTTAAGAGCCAATTATTGTTAACGAAGCCAAAAGAAACAAATTATGCATTATGATGTAGGTAATATAATAAATTCAACAAATCTTATTAGCAAATAAATTGTTAATATGTATTTGGTTTTTAAAGCATTAAAATTTGTACAATTTAACAAAGTCAGCAAAAAGCGCAAATATATTTTAAGAATAACAATGTTATTTTTTGTTAAAAAGAATTTATTTAATAATACAATTTAGTGAGCTTTATGCTTTGTAAGCATATTATACAAAATTACCTTATAAATACTTCATACCTAACTAACCACGCCCTGTGGTTTCACTAGCGTTTTTCCTTTCCCGTGGCAATACCGGGGTAAAAAGTATCCTACGTTATTCCAGAAAAAAAAGGTAATCTACTAGAATGAAAAATTTCAGACCAACACGTTCAGCATTTTTGCGAGAAAGCGCGCTTATAATATTAGTAAAATGAACTTTATGAATACGCAAGACCAAAATGTGATGCCGAGTGATGGTAAAAAAAAATTTTTTTTTTTTTAATGTCAGATAAGCAGACATTTGGCCGCGATCCTGCCTGTTGGAAAGCTAAGATGCGGCCTAGGAGCTGTCATGTCTGCTTAGTAGCCTATTCACTTTCCTCTTAAAAAGATCCAGGTCGAAGTTCCTTGGAAAGACGGATGCTGGTAGAGAGTTCCATTCCCTTGCGGTTCTCGGAATGAAAGAATTGGTGAAC
>DWAJ01001366.1:0-22871 GCA_018238005.1 Eurema mandarina | reverse complement strand
ACTATTCTTTTACCTAAACGTTTGCAATTAAGAGAATCTTAACTTATATACCGACAAAGTGATCATATAAGGGTTCCGATTTTTTACTTCTATATATATTCTATTGTACCTCTGATACGATAACAAGAAAAACCAGGGATAATATCTTTCAGAACTAGACTTAACTTCAATAGTTTGCTAAAATTAATCCACGTTTCATACAATATAGCTAGATAAAAGAATCTTCTTACAGGACTGAGCAATCATCTAAAAAATATTTTAAAAAAGGTACAGAAAACTCAACTTTAATAGAGATAGGTACATACAATTATTTTGCGTCGTCATATTTGAACTGGGAAATCCGTAAATGAAAAAAAAGATAAACGAATCGTCTTTAGGAAATTGCATGTACAATTAACTCCAGCTGCTTCGCTTGCAAAATGTATTACCAGCTTTTATGTAACTCTATGAACTATATTATGTTACTTAAATCCTTTATTGGCGTAACATCATGTCTTTGTTTGTATATTAGGCTAAATAAATGATAAACTCAGAATTTTTAAGCGCCTAAATATCCATTTATATATTTTTCAATGATCCTTAATATCGATTTGTGTTACTACAAACAATTAATATTTTGATATCATGAGTAATTTCATTCAAAAAAAGTTGTCGATGTTTTGGTAGCTCGTAGGACGGACAAGCAATATCAAAACAAATAAACATTCGCATTTTCATTATATATAGAACTCGTTTAATAGTTCTTTGTGTTATATAAATGATTCTTGTCACAGTTCGGAGAAAAATCATTAGCATGTTGACGGTAAGGTAGAGTACGTCCTGCTAATAAACTATCTGAAAAACATTCAGCGGAAATTTTTTGTCAGGAAGTTCACGTGATGTAATGTGTGATATTTTTTGTGCGAAAATCCTCATGTATCGAATGCTACAATCCCGAAGAAGTTAGGTTTTGTCGGACTCTAATCGACTAAAAAGGTGTTTCTCTGTCCCACTATGCGACGCGACGGAGTCACAGGCGCTCTTGAGGACTCTTCAGCAAACCCGTCATCGAAGCCAGACCAGTATCTTGTGATTCAAATCATTAAATTGTATAAATCATAGCCGCTTTCTTGTCTGTCCGTATGTATGCTTACATCTTTAAAACATTCATTTAAGAGTAAGGTTTATGTGTACATAATACATGCATAAATGCGGGTAAAACTACAGGTCGCGGCTAGTATCTTATATAAATAGCATAATGATATCAATATTAACCATCCTTATGTACTCATTCGAAATTATATTCCCGTGTTCGAATAAATATAATAAGATAAGTAAATAAATGTATAAGATCGACATATCAACGAAGTCTACCACGATCCCGATTTTCAGAGTTATGTTTTTATAGAGGCGTTTTATGGTTGTCTAATTTTAATCTGACATGTGTATATAATATTTAACAGTCGGTTCGTTATGCATTGTTCGTGCAATTGGTATTTGCTTTACATGTAATGTGTACCATCAAGAACAATTAGCCTCTGCGTTCTAACAGCCGTATCGCGCTAATAAAAGTAAAATGTAGATATATTTTAAACAAACTGAATATGAAATTGGAAAACCGGCACGTGTTTATGCAAATTATATGCTTTAAATAGTAATTGTTCGAATGCAAATCGGCGTTGTATTGATAAGATTTATTATTGATATTTTAGCTATAGCTAATAACGTCAATGATATAATAATTGTAAAAAGTAAATATATGTTAAAATAAAAGTTCTATTTTTCTAGCATATATTTTTCAAAGGTTAATTCGATATTGGAGTCTATTTGCCAATTGGCACACATATAACTAAGTATAACAATAATTATTATATACGAATTATTACAGATGGCAATCTTTGTTTGCATACTAGTACTAATTATGTGTTCTAAATCAAATCAAATTTTCCGGAATAATATGCGAATAATGCATGTAACTAAAATACGTACATATTTGTTGGGTGAAGATGAAAACTGAAAACACTTTTAACGTATTTCATTCAAAACATTTTTCATATGATATGCAAATATTTTTACACGGATTACTAAAAAGTTTGAAGGAAAGAAAATATTGTCTATCGCGCATAACAATAGCAAAAAAAAATGTATGTAATTACATACTAACGTTGTCCTTGATTGGTGTTTATGTGAAATCAAATTACGACGAGTGTTACAGTAAGGACACGCGTCAAACATTAGCGCCATTTAAATTTGGCAATGACTTTAAACCTCCAAATAGAGAAAAAAGCTTATAGTTAAAAGTCTAGATAAAACAGCTGTTATGTCTCGCTTGATGTGTTGAATTGAATTCTGCTTTATGTTTGTGTATGGAATATTTTGATAAAGAAGCGTCTATAAAGAAGTTCGTGTTATTGTTTGGGTTTAGCTTTTAGCTTAACTTTTCAAACGTGTATAGTGTGTAATTTATGATACAAATATTATATTTATAATGGGTCAATGAGAGTCCGAAATTTATGTCCTGGAATATTGTTATTCCTTTTCAATCTCGTCTTGCGTTTGATAAAGAAACAAGCGTTACCAAGCTCTACATAGAGCAAGATTACAACTGTTTAAAATGCTAGTGGTATACTATTTTCTTTAATCATATGTTGTTAATTTAAACAAACGCAAGGGAAGCTTCACATACACGATGCTCATTATAATTCAAACGTCAACTTGGGACCGCGTCGCAACAATGCACTGATTTACTCGGATCACTGACATCAAATTGCATTTTAATCATGTTGATTTATTGACTTCACATAAAGGCTCTTTGGAAAGCTTCTATCGTTTATCTAATATTCAGCTAATGTAAGAATTATTGTCATTGTGAGTTTGATTTCAATTAGGATTAATGGTTTGAATGCTATTGTAAATAATAATAAGATAATATTACATTACAATGTAATTAATATAAAACGTTTTCTCTATTTTAATCAGAATGTATGAACGAATATAGTAATGCAGATTTTTACCCGTAATAAAGCCATACTATACTATAATATTATAAATGTGAAAGTAACTCTGTCTGTCTGTCTGTTACGCTTTTATGCTAAATCTACTAAACCGATTGTAATGAAATTTGGTATACAGATGATCTAGAGCCTCATATAAAACATCGGCTACTTTTTAACTGGAAAAAAAGGGTTATGATGGGGGAAGGGATGGGTCAAAGTTTATATGAAAGTCCAAGCGGACGGAGTCGCGGGCATCAGCTAGTTAGAAATAAATAGTAAATTCGTTTTTTGTTACGTTACCTTATGCTTATTGCAATGGTCGTATTTATAATGTGTCACAGTTATGGTTACAATATTTAATTAAATTATGTGCGACATAAATGCGCTCTACGGATAGTCATTTCAACGGGCGGAGATCTCGCAGACACTTAAACACTGCTGAATAGGTACTAGCGTGGCCTGTAGTATCGGACTCTTGAAAATAATAAGTTAAATTCCTTTATCTCTTAAATTATATCTCAAGAAAATTTTGGGGCTCTTTAATAATCTCTAAAGAACGTTCCTAAGAATCATAGCTCCAAACTATTATTGGTATTAAATATGAGACATATACTTGTAAACCAAATACCACGACAAAATATCTGATCTTTTCGTTTGATACAGTTTAAGAGTAACCCCAATAGGTTTTCCGGTACTATGACAAATATATATAATAAAAAACATATTTTCGTATATTTCCTATACTCAATCATCAAAGTCAAAGCAATTTTGTTGTAGCAGTTTCACGTGTAACGTGCATAGTTGGAACATGGCACGATGTTTCAGTTTTGCAAGAAGCCCATACAACGCCAATATTACTTGCGGGGTTTCTACTTAGCTCTATCTCCACGTGATAGTTAAAACAGGATTACATTGGCTCCAGGTCAGGAATTACATTTGACTTTGTCTGCGTTCGTGAAGTTATCAAATCGACAATTTGCTAAGCCGTCCCAGTGACACGTGTCTTGAGGTGCCCACAGTCTAAGTAAAATTTAGAATATATCTTCGTCATTCAGCTGGTAGCTGAAGCTCATTATGGTTGTAGATTCATACACAAATCAACTTTTTAGTTAATAATAAAAATTGAGTATTAATTTTTAAATAGGTTATAAACAAATATTCCATGTACCGTGAATATCAATTGCTCATGTGTGTTTCGTAATAGCTTCATTTGTTTTTACCCATGATAAAAAGTGTATCCAGGAATTAATCTATTTTCCCGATTTTATAGATATATTCAGCCCTACTTTCGAGGAACAATACAATAATTATCCAGACATTCATACACGTTTAAATTTTTCAAGGATTTTGTATTTACTTAAACACGTGAATATAGTAAGTGTATGCAGCCTGAAAAGAAGTTTCTGGCTGTAATTTACAAAATTATTTTTTTTAATATGCAAGCAATTAACGCCTGTCACGAAGACCACAACGAATAATAATTGTCTCATAAATAAAAACAATAGATCTATGTTTTTCTGAATTCTCAGTACAAAGTAAGGTTCTATACAATATGTATACACGAAGCACACAACAATAAGACGTAATTTTCAATAAGCATAATATAATGCTGGATTTATTCGTTCATTATACATAATGTATCAATGTGAGTACTCTTAATGAGTCATTTTAAATAAAAACGACGCAAAACCTCGGAAATAATCGTAAAGTTCATCACAATTTAGCTATTCGTGACTATCCTGTTGATGTCTTTGAATGAATAGATAGCAGGAAGTTGCAGTCAAACGCAAAACTTCATTTAATGTACGCTTAAAGGAAAAAACATCTATTAACTAAGTTATATCAGATTTGCGATTAAAGCTTCAAGTGAACTAGCAAAAGACTTATCTTTAAACGGAAATTAAATATAATCATTATTGTTATTATTACAATCTTCCTTTGCAACAATATTATTAATGGAAAACATTTTACGGTACTTCTAACTATAGCTTTCTTTAAAAGGTAGTATTGTAGTTTAACGTTGAATGTGACTGGTCCTATCAGTAGATTATTACTAGAGAATTTTGTACATTACTTAAAGATGATCTCGCTTCTTAGTTTAGTGAGATGACACGCGATGGTCTAGAATCTAGAAAGTCTAAAGCTATGATGGCGATAACAATGAGACGTATGCCATAGCTAGCTCGCGGTACAATACTTTCGTCAAGTTAGTAGTGACCAAATTGATTCATGCACTACGAAAAAGAGGGAAATACATGTAATGACAAGGGAAAGGAACGCAAATCGTCCACAAAATATATGAATCTTAGTTTTTATTCAAACAACGCGTAATTTGATTGCAAAACGTTTCTTTTTGTAGTAAATTTTCTATTTGGCACGTCTATAACAATATCAATACATTTATTTAAAAATGGCACCTTGACACGTAAATGTTCGCCATACGTGGTCTGAAGTGCATTTTTAAATCTCGCTATTATAATATTATTTTCAAAAATAAACGATTATTTAATATGTCCAAGTCAAAATTAATATACACTAGCCGTTCCCCGCGGTTTTACCGCATAGTTCCTGTTCCCGGGGCAATACCGGGATGTAAGCTATCCTATCTTTTAAGTTGGATCAAACTGCAGGCGGTGTGCAAATTTAATTTAAAATTGGTTCAGTAGTTTATGAGTCAATCGCGGACAAACAACGTGACATGCAATTTATATATTTAGAATACATATTATAATTGTTCTTTATTCTTTTATATATTCAAATATCGACAGATCATGTAAAGAACATGTTAAATCTGCAAAATATCGAGATTCCTCTATGTATTATAATTATTTTTATATACGTGCAAATAAATATTTCACCTTGCTAAGCATGGTCATTATTCACCGCTAAGCCGTCTTCCTTCATCGGGTGAGTATTAATTTCATATTAATATCACAGTAAACTTATATACAGGTACCTAACTATCTACTGAGTAAGTGCGCAATAAATGATGCGTTACAAACGGCTATGCTTTATTATTAATTGTCATATTACCTTCGATTATACGATCAATTACATACACTTATATATGTACAAGTGAATGATTTAAAAATATTAGGTATATTATATAGATTTAGTTGGTGTAGTTTCGTTTCGCGTAGCATCTACCTATACCTATGCTTTATAACAGAAAAATCCAATCAGTAGTTTTTTTTAAAGAGTTACACCATATTTCTTTTCAAACTTTTGTATCTATTAATTAGTAAAGATAACTTTATTCAAGAAATATTCCTAGTATGTTCATAATATTATTTTAAACTTGAGTTTTAATTATATTAAAACCAATAATAATTGCTACCCAATACTTTAACAGTTCAAAAGTATTCAAACGACAATAACAACGCTAAATGTGCACCACGTAAGAAGTAAGAACACGCTTTCGGTTAAATAACATCGTCGATATTCAAGTACAAAACCTAACACTTATAAATAGCTGATCAAAAGCAAAAAATCAGCATCCCTGCATAATAAGGCGCCAAGAAAATTACGATAAACTCGAAGCTAGTTTTATCTTGGTAATGACTACTTTATTTTTAGAAAGAGATTAATAAATTATAGATAGACGAAGTACGTTATAAAATCAAGTTATGTGAGTCGGCCGTCACCCGGAGGAATGGCAATCAATTCTTGCCCTAATGGCTTACCAGCTCCCAAGTACGGGTTCTGCATCATTTATTTACCCGAGACATTAATCCCATGTAGAGATGGGCTCAGACGCTGCCATCTTAACAGAGAGCCAGCGTGTGTAATAAAATCGATAAAGCCTTTTTTTATTATTTTATTTTGTACTTAGATGCATTTTTATTCTTCTCGTTTTGCACGAAAGGATATTTTTATTGAAATCTTTTGAACTCTAGGTTTGAAATAACTAGTTTGTGTTTATTTAATTAATATTTAAAGTATAGAGTAATACATGTATATTTTGATTTTGTATTTATATTATATTTTGAATTGAAGCACCTAGACTTAATTGCATAATATTTACTAAACTTTTTTTGATTCACCAATAGCTGTATATATCAAGTAGACAGTAAGGTTTCTAACATCACAATAATTATATACTTAATTTTTTTATCCATTCTACTTTATGAGATTAATGTTCATGTACCTATTTTAAAGTCTATGGGTGAAAAAAACCTTTGATATCAGGAAAATGTTATTATTTAAATAAACGCTGTTTTCCGTAAACGGAAAAGTTGTAAACAGCTGATAGACATTTTTCTTTATATTATAGGTTTTTTTTATCCATAGACTTTAAAATATACGTTTACGTTCACGACAATTAATATGTTACACAATATCTTTAAACACCAAGCAGTATATAAGCAAGTAATTGTCTCCATATAAGAATCGTAGAGCGACTACGCCGCGTTGGACCATAAACAAGACTTCAACCAAGTTCAATACCGCCGTCCTTTGACAAATCATAATATGTAATAAGATTCGAGAAGGCTGTTTCCGCATCAGTGAAATATTTGCGGCGGAAAAGAGGAGGCAAATATAACAATATTACTTTACGAGTAATTGTTAGCTGCAACTGCGCAGCTGTCCTCCGCCTAACAGTATTCTCTAAAAGCCTATTAATATAAGCGTCAAGTTCAAGTAAATAATTAGCTGTTTTGTTACCGGCTTGCGGCTTTGGTAATTGAATGGCTTTGGTTTAGCGTTTGAATTTTTAGCCCAAACTTTACATCATTATGTTGTTGCTTTGTTAAAGTATAATATAAGTGGCAAGTTGTAGCATATTGTTAACTTTATGTGGACAGTATTAATTAGTTAAATATTCATAAAAATACCTATAATAGTCTTGACAAATTAAATTCTACCTGCCAGGTTTTACCACTGACCCACAAAACAAATCCTAATAGCAAACTGGACCTTTAACTGTTCTTTTATTTTAATCTTATCACTCATTTTGTATACCGTTTCGACTATTTTTAAGCACCAAAATAAATCCTCAGCTGTATCTCATAACGAAATTTAGAAAATATGTAAATCGACGTTCAAAAAGCGACAATTATTTTAGTCAAGAATGTCGAGATGTGGAATATAAAAATTGATGTGTAAACATAAAACAGGTATATATCTACAATGTCAAGGCGAATGACCGCTGGCGATCGGCCGCGGCGTCGCTCGTCGCACCACCGCCTCGCCGCGTCGCCACACTAGATCGAGTCTAGTACAATCTTTAGGATATCATGGGCATACGTTACACAATATAGCTATTTTTAATTTTATTTTAGTTAGTATTCTACAATTAATTCTTAAGAAAAAGAAACTCTGTTTACTTTACTTACTATAACAGTTAATTTTGTGGGATAAAAGGTCTATCCTAAAAGGCACTTAAGACGGTCTATCACGAAGTAATAAAATATTAAACACATAGGTATTTTACGTAGGCTATGTATTGTAGTGTATACGTGTACCAGAAATGTATTTGTTTGGTTTGACATCTAACTTTAACAAGCCCCTTAAAAGTATGATTAAATAGCGATAGAACCTTAAGGAAATTTATTAGAACCGTAGTATGGTGATAACTCAATAGTAAACAGAAGACTTGTTTGGAACTATTTAATGAGTTGTGAAAATACAATAAGATTTTGTGTAAGCTTGTAGTACGTTGTTATCTTTACTATAAAAAACAATTTGCACAATTATTAAAACAGTTACAAAAACGTTGCGCTGTTGTAGATTCTAAGGTCATTTTCTTACCTAATGTCTTTCAATGTGACCATCCTATTTCGACTTGTCATTGTCAGAAACCCTTATTAATTACTATTGTTTGGTTCGAACGTATATTTTCGAAGATACCCGTTTATTAGTTTCACAATGGGCTTACAATCATCGATCATACCAAGGTTGAGCAAGAGTATAAAAGTGACTGTCACACAATCTTATGCGAAATTAAATAGTTCCTTCGTTTTGGCGCCTCAGCATTACATTATGCCTCATATAAATGAATGGAATTATATTAGAATCGTAAGGTCAATAAAAATTGTGAAATTTATGTGCCCCAGATTAGTATCATTGTTACGAATATCTTATTCATGAATAATATAGTAAGCCTACTGATAACGTTTAAAAATAAGCAGATACATTATTTTATTCTTATCTTCAAATTTAACCTAGATTTTACTGATAAAGTCAATATGCAAATAAAAAAAAATATTGGAATTTTTTATAGAAACTTATCGCTTCATTTTATAACTAGCTTAGCCATTTAAATTATTACAGATGAAAAATAACTAATAAGGATAACTTTTGCAAATATCTGCACATAATAAATAAAAGAACATATCAGAATACTTAGTATATAATATCATCTAATAGCCAGTGCGAACTTCCAAGATGTCAGACCTATGTAATTTCATCTGATTGAGCGGTATTTCCATGAAAAAGCCTCCTGCGTTATTGTAATACCGACCATTATTATGTTTCCGTACCCTTATCTGTTGATTCATAAATATGCATATTAAGATTTCATTATAATTGCCTAATTCTTTTGACGAAATCTGGACACTTAGGAATAAGTAACTCAGTAATATTCTGCAATAATTTAAGAATAATTATTTGAATATCTTCAGAAATTACGTTAACATAAAATGACCTTAGAATATCACGGCTACTCTTATATTCAGTATTTAGTTATAATATTTTTATGTATAGTCTTTTTGTTTATTACTTTAGCCTTGTGGAGATGCAATGAGGTAAAACGTGTCTAAAAATGTTTAAATCACTATCCTGCCTTCGCTTCAAGCTTTGCTCGCGGCTGCAGGAAATTGAATGATAATGCTTTGAAATGCAGTAAGGAAGGGCTTTAAAGGTGACGTAGAATACTTTATCATTCGAATTATTGTATACAGGAACTATAAAGAGAAAGAAAATATTAGTCCTTTAATGTTTTTACAAAATTATTGTTCTGTCTATGTTACGTTGAAGCAACAATATATTATCTGAGAACTGCAACTACAAAACCGAGGATTATATGGGTTACATTAATTTATATTTTACACGTTACTTCCTTTGGATATACAAACATAACTTAATTATATAGGTAGTAATGAGAGACACAAAAACACGCACTCTACAACTTATGATGATAATGTTAGCCACTATAAACAGTATTGTAGAGTATTAGACACTTTAGGAAGAATTTTTTTATATTATCATATTTTTTTAAATGTAAAAACCTCTTTGGCTACAGACAAAACATAGTAACGCGGCAAGTTATCTTTTTTCTGAATAAATGTACATAGCCTTTGTTCATCAGCTTAAAATACGAGATTATGAAACTTCAAAACTACAGAGTTCATTTTCATATTCGCAGATGTGTGCAAATCGTGACCAGATTAAAATGAAATCTGTTTCATTATTGGCGTGGCTCCTAATACCTAAAGATAACATTTGATTAGTAGTCAGAGTAGAGGGAACTAATTCTAACGGTTACTCGTTAATGTATCAGCTTTATCTTGAAAGTTAAAACCTTAGTAGGTGTTATAATTTCAATTCACATAAAAAGCGTATAAAATTGTATATTTACTGTTTCCGAAACCCTTAAAATTACTAATGAGCCAATGTGGTGCAAAAACTCTTATTGAATATCAATTATTATCAATACATTGTTACTGGGTGGTTTAAGCTGACTGCACACTGATATTGGGTATATAAACTTATCAAAATGCGAGTTGAACTCGCAAGGTTGCTTCATCGAGAAAGAATCAGAAGTCTCAATTAAAATATCAAATTTTAAATAAATAAAAAGTTTTTTTTTTGTTGAAACGTAAAACATATGAGTCCTTAGTACTACACTCCTTTAAACACACATAACTGTCTCAATCAATATCTTTTTATATAAAAAATTAAAACATATTATGAACAATTAGTCAGTAATATATTGAAAATTGGAATGCTTATACAATAGAGTTTAACTTATATTTAAAAGATTCGTGTTAAAAGAACATTAACCGTAGGTATATAAAATAAATGTTTTATTTTATCTTGATCGTGAGTTCGAGGTTTACTTATTATGTAGGTCCGAGAACGTTTGCACACCTGCGTGCATGTCATCTGTCTGTGCCAGTTACCAGTTACCAGCATATTACTCCCGTAAAATTCAAATTTTATCCTTTTAAAATTCACTATAGCTAGATGCGCCATGTTGGACGGACGTGATGTGATTTTTGCGCTTTAGCATATTAGCCGATACGTATAATGTATAACACTAACATCACAATCTTCTAACCATTACCCCGCCCCCACGTTAAGGTGCATTTATCTCGATGAACTCACAATCGTTAAACTTAAAACGTGCTGCAAATTCCAAGTGTACAATTAAGGCAGGCTACCTATTTTTAGCTGGTCGAGGGGCGCTTTTTTTCTTTGATAAAACGAAGCATGCAGACAAGTAACGATGCCGGCCGTCGCACCATAGAGAGTAAACTAATGCATGCAAAAAGCGTACGACGATTTTTAACGCCTATCTTTGAGTGATGTAAATTATTAGAATCGGGAGTAAGATAAGTAGCACGATAGTAGTCTACGAGCGTAACTGTCTCATTTGTATTTATTTCTGTTTGAAAAAAATTTGAGATATGCTGAAAATTGACAATGAAAATGTCCTATTCAATAGATGTATGTTTAATTATTAATTAGTTATTTTTGTGGTACTATTGTGGAATAGGTTTTATTGATAGTTTATAGTATTTTTCCTCTAGTCAAACCCAAAAGTCTACCAAGGGCGAACACTTTACGATTATAAATGACTTTGCAATTGTGGACACTCTGGAACCCGAAAAACACCTACTTTTAGGCTATTTCGGACTCAAAATTAACGTAATATATTTTTCTAATTTTGGTCTCGTATCCCATAAAACATTTATTTTGCTATTCAAGTACAAGTGTAATACACCCTAATAAAATGTCAGAATTAAATTGAATACAGGCGTTTCTCGTGCCATGTTATTATATTGTAGAACATCCATCGATGGCTAGGATTATAACTGTGATCCAGCTCTTGTAATTATCCCACGGCTCACATATAATTTGAAAATGTTAATGCAATATTACATTACTATCACAAGTGCGAGCCTACGTGTTTTTGCCGCTACACTCGAAGATTACCATTTTCTCATCGAGCATCTGCAACGGTAGTCGTTTTTTTTTTAATTTGTAAAAGACAAAAGAACACAGGTACAATCGTTTTTGAAAATGAATCACTATGAAGTTTATCAAAGTTGGCTATTGTTACACTGATTTATAATTATTTAATGTTATGATTACTTTACAGAAATTAAAAAAGTAACTATTACTAATACATACCTAGTTAGTTTTTTTTTGAAGATAATGCTCAAAAATTACAGACCACTGACGCACTGAACGCTGAACAACCAATAAAGTAGATCTAAGAGTTAATAGTAGTTTCTAAAAAACAATCCTTTTCTTAAGGTATAAAATTAAAATATTAGACAGGGAATATTATAAACCCGACTTAATTAAAAACCATCCTTTAAAACTGAATATCTAAATTATACCTTGGCTGGGGTATGTAACGCCATCTAGATTGTTTAGAGTAAATTAATGATTTGATCTTTTGAACGTTTTAGGTATTCTTTTTGCAAAAGCTTAAATAAAATTGAAATTATAGGTATTATATTCCGAATGATAAAATGAGAGGTGGAAGTAGAATGTAGTAAATATTATGTACATAAAAAATTCAAAACCTCATAATCTATTCTGAATTAACGAAATTATTAGTTTTCAGCTCCCGCGTCTACTATCAAGAATGAAACACACGATAAATTAGCTACAGATAAAGAAGATCTAAGCGAAAGGTAGATATTTATTATTTATATGCTTTTAAGGTTTAATGTTTATGTCAATTCAAAAAAAATATTTTGATTTCAAATAACTTCACTTTATTTGTTTTCTTTAGAAAAAATGTCACATCAGATGAGCATTTATTCCCTGGTGCTTTGCCTAAGAGTGCAGATAATATTTCGAAACAAGCAAGGGCATTACTTCTACGCCTCTTGGAACGGAATCCTCAATATCGTATAAAATCGTTAAGGCATGTCCAACAGTCAGCTTTTTACATGGGCTTCAACTTTGAAGAAGTCAAGAAAAAGAAGGTAAATAGTAGGAGTGAAACTAAATCATGTTTTAAACCGATATAAAAAAAAAATTCGTCGAATTAAAAAACCTCTTCCTTTTTTTCAAGTCGGTTAAAAACGTACGTTTTGAAATGCTTTCTATACCTACTTATTTTCTACTGGTATTTTAGTGGAATCATATATGTAATTCTTTAACCCCAATCAATCTATACTACTACTATTAGAAGAGTTAATAAATAAGAGACAAAAATCAGAGTTATTGTAGAACTGTGCACTAATGTAACCAAATTGACTATTTTTCTTTTACAGATATCTCCGAAATCTATGTTCAAACAGTGCGGAACAGAAGATGAGGTTGCATGCCTGCTATTAAATAGCCTGACTATCAGAGATGATTTCACGACGTTCGATCAAAAATTAAATTTGTGAAGTTTTGAAACAAAATATATTTGCTTAGCCAATTATTATTGAAATTTTATTTGTCTATGTATGTAACGATTATCATTATTCGAAGTCATAGTCTACATAATCATTTTTATAAAATAATAGTGCAGATTTTCCTAGTTTTTTAATTACAGAGCATAGTGCGAATCAGTGGCACACAATGCCGAATTATACTGAGGGTAATTGGAACGTGAAATAGTTTTAGTATGAGAGCGCTCGCACAATGCGAAGCGTTGCTGTAGTTGAAACATTGAACGTCAAATATTATGGCGTATAATGCGTTAAGGTACTGTAATTGAAAAACTAGGTTTAACTTCCGCTACATGTAAGTACCATTACCAATTCAGTACAAATTAATTTTTACGTAAACTCGTTTTTTGCGCGAACGGTGGCATAGGCTATGGTGTATTATTTTAAAAGTATATCAAAACAAACGATATAGCAATATCAATTATTAAAATTAAATAAATATTAACAACACCACAGACTACTCATTAAACTTATAACAAAATGGAATTCTTATCTGTGGCAATGAGAATATGTCACAAATGTCTTAAAATTATTGACAGCTGACAATTTGTGAATCTAAATTTTGTTTCGTAGTTTTACTTGAAACAGTGAATTAAATATTGTCTTATAATGGCCACTTACATTCAAAGGGCTGCTCTTTCATACGCGAAAAAGAACGCGCGGCTTGCTTCGCATGCTGCTACTGCTGGTGGTCATGGAGGTACATTTATTTTCTTTTCGAAAAATTATGTAACGTTCTAACCTAGGATGTTGTCCTTATCTCTAAAATGGTTTTTCAATGATAGGAGGCTGGAAATTCTGGAGGGGTGTCTCATTCTTCGTGGGCTTCCCTGCTATTGGCTTGGGCATGTTGAATGCTTACCTCGCCCACCAAGAAGAACATCATGAACGTCCTCCATTCGTCGCATACGAATACATGCGCATTCGTTCCAAGGTAAGCATCGAATCACTCAAAATATTTTATCGGAAAATAGGTATCTACTTATTACCTTTATATCTTTTAAAACTAAATGTATCAAGTAAATTCTAAGTAAGATAATCAATAAAGTAAAATACCCAAAAGCTTGCTTGCAATGAAGTATAAAATACACATACTATAAGGTCATGGTATTTAATTAAGCTCGCCTGATGTTATCCTTATATCACCTAGGTGTCTCACTTATGTATTACCAGACTACTAAAAATGGGCTTAAACATACATGACATAGAATTGAAAAGGATAAAGAGGTGGGCAAGAGGTATAGGAGCCTCCAGCTCTCCAAGTCACTCCTATAATGCAATAACATCTATAAAGAGATGTCATTTATTAATGCGAAGATTGTCATATACTGGTATAAGTAAGCCTATTTTGTTCCATGGCTACAGAAAAATTATACTGATATACAATAAGATTAGACTTCTTGAATTGTTGGTGTTAAATAAGGTTATTTTTAAATGCATAATTTGATTTTAATAATAAATGTCATATGTTTTACAATCAGTTTACTAATCTTCCAAGTAAAATACTTGAGTATCAAGTTAGCATGTCAAATTTAATTCTTATCATACTTAATTTTTGTATGATTATAGTCAAGCTCTGAAATCTGATTAAAATTATGCTTGGGTGTGGTGATTGATTTGTGTCAAATTGTCTTATATTCTTTTTTATATATATATATATATATAAATGTTATGTAGGACGAGAATGTTTATAATGTGTTTTTTTATTCACTTAATAAGCCAATTTATTTACAGCGTTTCCCATGGGGTGATGGCCAGAAGTCTCTCTTCCACAACCCTCATGTCAACCCACTGCCAAGCGGATATGAAGATGACCACTAATCATCCATATGTATGTTTAGTTCAGCTGTATTAGACCCAAAATGTTATTGTAAGTTAATAAAAGGCAATGTTGGTTTTGATCGAAAATCTACAAAGCACATGTTTGTTTATGTTCAAATGATTCAAATCTAGCTAATTTTAGCGATTCAATACAACATTGAAAAATATGCATTTTGTTTTAATTTTAAAAATGGCAGTCCCTTATCAATACATATAATAAAAACGTAACGTAGTCGCTGTCTGCACATGGAAGATATATGAGAAAAAATATTATAGGAGACCTTTATTAACGCAATAGAACCCAAAACAATGATTTTTGGAATTTTTGTCTGCTTGTCTGTTTGTTTGTACACTCTAATCTCAGAAACGGCTAATCCTATTTAGATGGGGTTTTCATTGATATATTGTGGTAAGTATCACTTAACATTAAGTGTTTAATTCACGTCAATCGGTTAATAAATACAAAAATTTTTGGCAATTTAAAGAAACACGTTGAACTTGCTGAACTGTTGGCGAATGGCGTGGGTTAGGCATTTTAAAAATGCTGCCCAAAGTCACTTTTCTACGCGGGCGAGGTCGCGGGCACAGCTAGTTATCAATAAGTTAATATTTACTTGAGGTACTTAATACTCATAAAGAAGCAGCAATTTTATTTTGATCGGAAATCATATTTTTTATATTGGCAATTTGCACGTTGTCGTCAAATAGTGACAAATACACAAGAGTCAAAAATGACAAGTGACAACGTTTAAAAAGTGTTTACCTACTGCGTTGTACTTGTTCTGTCAATTTCTGCCAGTGCTATGTAATTTTTTAAAGAACTTTTGTTTTTAAAGCAATGTAATATGTTTTAAAAAGTAAATAAGAAAAAATGATCGAAGTACCAAAGCCCTGTCATTGTATATAAAGTGAAATTGAAGTTACGAAATGGCATCCTCCATTAAAGATTTTGGAAAGGCTTGGTGGACGGAGGTATACAATCGAATTATTGGTGCTGTAGTCTTTCTCGATGACTACAGTGCAGAGAACCTTCACTGGCATGGAGGTTTGTTTAACTTATTGACTGGAGGCGCCGTGACTGTCAAGTCTCTATCGCCGTTTGAAGTGAGTGTGGCTTATAATTTATATCCTTATTAGCACAAACTTTTCAAACATTTCGTTATATAGATTTAATTGATATTTGCCTTAAATTCCAGTTCTGTAAGAAGGAGCACAGAAAAGCAGTGTTCATAACACAGGTAACCAATACCCAACTTCAAACAATTAAAGAGATAATACATAACAGCGATTTTACGCACTGCATTCTGATATCATGTGCAAGTTTGGATGTAGTGTATTTAGAACTAAATGAGGGTAAGGATGTAACGGATGCTGTAGCTTCAGGAAAAGCACCACTGGAAGCTACTAAGCAGCTTGAGAGAATGCTGCTTGATTGGATTGGGAAACAGGTATAATAACTTTTAATTTATAGTTAATTAATCTATATTACATTTTATAAATTTTCAATGTTCCCTTGTCTGTTGTCTCACTTTAATATAAAATAATATATGTATTTATTGATTAAAATTAGAGATGCGCCGAGTAACACTTTTGCCGAGTAACGAGTACCGAGTATTATTCGGCTTAATTTTATTTCAACTGAGTACTCGGCCGAGTAACTCGGTGCAATCAAATTCCCATTTCGCATGTAAACAAGTACAAACAGGCCTAGTTTTCTAATTATGTATAGCACTAGAGCGCATTATGCGACATAATGTTAAATGTTTCAACTACTGTCGGCTCACGTTAATAGGTACACCCCTCACCCCGGTCCCCGCCCAAACCTTCCAACTACCAGTCGCTTGATTGTTTGCAAACAGACACGTCACGTAACACGTTGCACGTCATAGTAGATAAATAATTTAAAAAGTTTGTTAGAATAAAATAAAATATACTCGTTATCAAATAACAAAGATTAACCGAGTTATTCGGCCGAGTACGAGTATCAAAAACCCCGCCGAGTACGCCGAGTCGGTACTCGGTATCCGAATATACGAGTAATTTATATGTTTTTGGGTTGTAATTCATTATACAGGATGTTACATAACAAGTGTCCGATCTGAAAACCTTTTATTATATACCGGTTTTAGATCCTTATTTTACTATCGTTTTGAAAAAAATAACATAATTGATTTTTTAACGAACTAAGTAAAATAGAAAAACTTACATGGCAACACATGGCATGGCATGGTTCTCGTGCTCTACTAGTTATAGGGTACAAACGAATACGTGAGTTGCCAGCGTTTGTGAATTTCCTACAATTTGTGTCAATTTTTCACTAGAAACTTAATCTTTAAATCTTTATTGCATTTTTATTTTTAGATATCGATTTTTTATTTTATTCATTCGAAAAGGTTTTAATACAATAGAAAATATTACCGTTCAGGATCGGACACATGTTTTGTAACACTGTATATGGGATGTAAAAGTCATAGTATTTATATAACTGACTAGGTGTAAAAGTCCAAAAACTATAACATAGATAATATATAACCCTATTTGATCATAGCTTAATCCATATGACATGACCCAGATTTTTGAGATGTTATTGAATGTTTTAAATGTAATTCCTACTACTTGGCCAGTATTAAAATAATGTTTACGAGCCAGCCGCTAACAGAAATACATTGCTGTTTTTTTTTCATTTTATTGGAATTTTTATAGCCTAATCACCAGATCCTTTCTATCATTCTTTTACTTAGATCTGTAGTCGTTTTCGCCTATCAGAAAGTACTTTTACAGACAACAGTCCTTTAAGCTTAATTTCGCTATTTTATAACTATAATATGAATAAATAAATAAAATTCTCTTACAGCCACGGACCCGAAACAGAAGAAACGGTTGATAGAAGAGAAATCGCAAAAGAAGAAGGATGGTGGATTCAGGACTGCTCCTGACGGTAGACTGATCATCGCTGATGATGACTTCGATGACGAACCGGATCCCAAGCCCAGTGGAGACGTTGATACTGATACAGATGACACAGGTAAGGCTATATATTAATATAAAGAAGGTAAAGTTTGTTTGTTTGAATAGGATGATCTCGGGAATTTTGAAGTTTTCTTTTTATTAATCGACTTTAAAAAGGAGGAGGTATCTCAATTCGACGGTACATATGCTTTTTTTCTTAGATTTTTCACAAACTAGTCGTTTTGTCGTATAGATGAAGTCAGTACCATATTATTATGTGTGAAATTTTTAAAATATTAATAAATAATTAACTTAAAAAATAAATAAAACCGACTTCATGATAATACCAATTCAATAAAAAAATAATCGTTCAAATTGGTTTATAATCGGCGTAGATGTTGCATATAAAAAAGTTCATCCCCATTTTTCCACCCTTGGGGGTTGTTTTTTTTATTACACATTAAATTTGAATGGGACCACATATACGCCGAAAAAAGATTTGTTCAAATTGGTTCAAACATAGAAAAAAAACATACGGGTCGAATTGAGAACCTCCTCCTTTTTGAAGTCGGTTGAAAATCCAATTTCATTTGACCTAACCTAATCCTAATTTTATAACCATCCAAAGCCTAAGATAGATGAAATTTATACATATCTTTATAATTTCAGACAGAGAAGACACAGAAAAGCCTTCGAAACTGCTAAAACCTGGCGCTAAAAGGAAATATGATGACATACTAAGTATCAAGAGTGGTCGAACTAACAGGAGTAGAGCGTCCACTGCTACCGTCGGATCTAAGTACAAAGCTGGTGGTAAAGGAATTCATAGGTAAGAATTTTTTTAAACCTATTAATATACAACGTGTAACAGAAATGCGTGGTAATATTTAAGGATCGCAAAGAATACCTAATTTTAAATGAATGTATAAAAAATTCATTTCATTTGAACTATTTATTATCAAGATATTGATTTTTTTATTTCTATTGACTAGCATATCGATATTTAAATTTATCGACGCTACGACATCACTTTAGAGCTATCAGCTGTTACGTGTCAATGACCGCATGACCCTATGACAATGCATTTTATTGAAAAAGTTACTGCTGTCTCTGTCATTAGAATTCGAAAAGTGGTGTAACACTTTTGTTTTTATTTTCATATCATCGATTTTATTAATGAATTAATGAAATAAAAATCTCAAATATGTTTATTTTAATGCGGGGACTTGTATATAGACTATCTATGACCATCTGAACATCACGCAAAAATATTATCACACATTTCTGTAACACGTTGTATAAAGAAGTAAAGTTTGTGTGTTTATTAAATTGTAAGGGGTAATCTCGGCATCTACTGAAAGCCACATTATTGCTGAGTGTCATAGGCTATATAAAAAAGGATTGTTAACATCTGCTTACGAACGAGCACGGGTCAGCTAGTATTAAATACAATACATTAATATTTCAGGGTGTTTTTTTAAAACAGCGCCATTTTATATATTTTTTTTATATTTATTCGAAAACGTTTTTAACGTAGAGACAATTGCCCTTCTTAGATCCATGTTAATATAACATCTAGACTTCAAGAAAAGAAATAACACAATAGGCTTCATTAATTTTTTATTTAACAATTTATTTAAGCAGTAAATGATTCTGAGCTGATGCCTTCTTGAGCTAAAGTGTCGACGATCCAATCGTAGACGTACGGAACGTTGGTGTAAACACCAGGGACGTTGTTTTTACCACAACCGATGCCGAAAGACACCAAGCCATACACCGCGTGACGTGGATCCGCGTCTTCTATACTCTGCAAAAGTCAAAGTCAAAGTCAAATTTAAAGTCTACTAAAAAAAGTAGAAAAACCTTTAACCCGACTATTCAGACAGTTTCTCCATTCTCCATTTTCTTTAAAACGAAAAATCTATGAATAAGAGGAACACCCAATCCCTGTTTAGTTATAGTTTTTAAAAGTAGTATTATAATTAATTTTAATTTTGAATCCATTCATAGAAATAAGAGGAATTCCCATCCCTTTTTGTATAGATTAGCACCTCCGAGCTAATGTCATTTTGGGTACCCCGTCACAAACCCTAACGGGGGATACACTTACCGCTATATCGCAAACGAGCGGAGATCCCCCATCCCCTTTGCAGACGTCGACGCCTTGCTCGCCCCCCGCGCAGACCATGGAATTGTGGAGGCGATACCGAGTACCCAAGACTGTGTTACGAAGGGAATATTGGCATTGATCCCTTTCAACTAGCGGCAGAGGAACCTAGAATAAAATAACATTCACAATGGTAGAACAGATAACCCCTTGTAGGGTTCCAAAAAAACAAACAATTTATTAACAAGTTGACATAACGCGCCTTGTAATTTTATCCATTTAAGGTCTCTGTCCACTACACAGTATCATACTATGAACGTGTCATGCAAGAAAATATTCTCGGTGTTAAAAGGTTAAAAATATAAGTAAAGTAAAATAATCAGCCAAAAAATATCCGCCTTAAGTGATTGAAATAATTAAATCGCCTGACCGTATATTGTATAACTCACCTTCTTCAGCCAAACAGCGTACTCGTTAGAGTCGAATATCTGTTGCCCCCACCCCATGGAGTAGCACAGCGTCCCCG
This sequence comes from Eurema mandarina, assembly GCA_018238005.1. Classification (NCBI taxonomy): domain Eukaryota; kingdom Metazoa; phylum Arthropoda; class Insecta; order Lepidoptera; family Pieridae; genus Eurema; species Eurema mandarina. The sequence goes on along the minus strand of DWAJ01001366.1, from coordinate 1,871 downwards.
TGGGGGGCAGCTCCTTACCCAGACAGGCCAGCCCGATGTGGGGCGCGTTCGTCATGTTTACTGGCGCATCTAGTAGCAACAACGCTACGTTGTACGTTGAACGCTCTGAAATTAGGTTGTTTTAAGAAATTTATTCTTGACAAGCTTTAACTTAACTTCACTTTTGTTTATTTAAGAATGTTTATAAATCTTGCAAGGAAGATTTGAACCATTTCCAATAGAGCGATTGAGCTGAAATTCCAAACATCTTCTTAACTTCGGTAAGGATACAAAAATATAATATCATGGAGCTGATCTGACGAAGAGTTGGAAAATACCCATAGTACAACTAACAAAAATGCTTCAAAAGCTTGTTTTTTAAATATACATATGAATATTTGATTTATTTTGAACGAAGTTGCGAAAGGACCGAAACATTAAAACGAAGATTTTTTTATTATATTTTATTCGAAAATATTTTTTTCGCAAGAGAAACCCTTCAGACTTGGACATAAAGTTCTTAACATTCTGTATAAACCCTCTTATTGAATCACTTTCTCTATATAAAAACAGTATGTAATTATGTCCGTAGTTTTGTAAGCCTTGGCCCTTTAGTGGGAGTCCAACATAGCCGCTTCCTTCTCCCCCGAGGAGGACGGGTAACAGGATTTTCCACCGTCAAACAAAAAGCAAAAATGTGTGTGATTCACTCAAGTCTCTCTTGAAGTCTCAAGTGAAACTTCAATTAATCGACGAAAGAATGTGATGAATATAACACTAACATTATAGAGAAGTAAAGTTTGTGTGTAAAGTAAGTGTGTTTGTTAAATTGTAAGGGGTCATCTCGGGATCTATTGAACCGATTTTAAAAATTCTTTCACCAATAGAAAGCCACATTGAGCTGAGTGTCATAAGTTATATAAAAAACAGAAAAGGATTATTAACATTATTCCCAACGAAGTGGGCATGGGTCAGCTAGTATAAAATTGAATGAAATATATATATTTCTCTCTCATTCTTTGCCGGCTTCATCCTACACATTTTTGTATTCGTGTCTCTAAACTGTCTATTTTTTCCGTTTTATCGTTTTGAAATCAAAACGATTCTTACTAAGTTTCACTTCAGAAAAAAAAGTTTAAAAGTCTTACTATCAACAAAATCTGGGTGCACAATAATTTTCTTGACGTTCCTCTCTTGGTACGGGTATGCTTCGTTGGTCGTCTGAGTGTCCCACTCGCCGATACGAGTTTTGAACTGAAATTTTCATTATAATAATAATTTAGGGCTCATAAGTTAAATCCTAACGCACATCTGAGTCTTCAGATTAAGATTCTTTTTTCTTGGTGAAAAAGCAGTGCTGGGTTACCATTATTTTGCCTATGTCTAGTTGTGTGTAGATAAAATAAGTTTTCGGGGTCGATGTTAGGTTGTGGCAATCAGCAACACGTGCTTCCAATACCACAAAGAAATATCGACCAAAAGTACGAATCACGTAATACTTAGTAGTTAGTACTATAGTAGTATACTATCCAAAATTTATTGCTTCTAAGGCGAACCAAATAAACAATAAGACTAGTTCTAGCTAGCTAGCCCAGGCGTCGCTTGTGTATTTAATACATATAAACCTTCCTTTTGAAACACTCTATCTATTAAAAAAAACGCATGAGAATCGGTTGCGTAGTTTTAAAGATTTAAGCATATATACGACTATAGGGACAGAGAAAGCGACTGTTTTATACACCGTTTTCCAATTTTTATTTTTTATTTTATTTATTGAGTACAACCACATCATACATAATCAAATATACACAAACAATTACTTTAGGTAACAATTATCTATTATGCATGACAAAAACGGTGTACATAATATAGGCCGAAAACGTATTTTTAAG
>DWAJ01001365.1:0-22881 GCA_018238005.1 Eurema mandarina | reverse complement strand
AAAATCTATTTTGTCCCGAACCAAAGCTCCTCGCTTGAGTTACACCCTGACCTCGATCTATTTACTAAATCAAACGCTTTTGTATTTGTTTGAACGGGATTTAATTAAATCTATGCTATTAGTATAAATGGGAATTAATATAAGCGAAATGTTTTTATGTGTAAATAGTTTTTTATGGTATAACAGGCAATAAGTAGGATGTTCATTGGATGGTGTGCGTACACCTTTATTCTGAGAGTTTATTTTTCTTGTGGTCCGTGCAGATTCCATATCCGGGACAACACCGGGGTCTTATTTAAACTGCATGTACAATTTCACCAAAACACATTAAGTGTTTTTTGTATGAATGAGTAACAAACAATGTCCCAAAATTTAGACTAGACTAATTAATTATTTTCGGCTTGCCTCGAGTTAACCTGAAATTTTCAGAATTTTTCTTTAGGGACAAGAAAGGTTCATGTTAAAGGATAAAGTCGTTAGAAATTTCAAACGAAATTCGGCAACCCAATACAAATCCCATAAAGTTTTCCGCAATTGTTCAACCTTCGCTTACTCATGTCAGGTCGATTGGGCCCGTAATCAATCGCAGGGCCTGAGAGACCCTTTGCTAAGGTTCCTGATTACCTACTCAGCTGTGCTTATGGGACGCAACATGGCAATACAGGGAAACTATTTTTTTGTTTGTTTTGTAAAATACTAGCTCCGTCCCACGGTAATACCCGTATTTACTAGCGAATTTTATTAAGTATTTCGCAACAAAACAAAAATCAGGAATCGGTAGAGCCAGTTGAGTCTGTACTTGGAAGATATATGAGTAAAAAATTATAGGAGACCTTTATTAACGCAATAGAACCCAAAACAATGATTTTTGGAATTTTTGTCTGTTTGTCTGTTTATTTGTGCGCGCTACTCACAGAAACGGCTTATCCTATCTGGATGGGGTTTTCAATGACATATTGTGGTAAGCTTCACTTAACATTTAGTGTTTAATTCATGTCAATCGGTTGACAAATAAAAAAGTTATGGTAATTTAAAGAATCACGTTGAACTTGCTGAACGTTTTTTGGCGCGGCTTAGGCGTTTTCAAAAATGCTGCCCAAAGTCACTTTTCTACGCGGGCGAAGTCGCAGGCACAGCTAGTATTATAATAAACTGAACTTTGTTTTGCTTTGTTCATTTATATGACTTTACTTAAAAAACTAAAACCTATCTACGTGAACATTTTCAGTCAAATGCATTAAATATTTTGCGTGAAAGATTCACAAACTTTTAAGTATGAGTTGATATTGCGTGTTTTAAATTAGATTTTAGGATTAGAATTTAGGAGTTTAGGATAAGAAGTCCTACTGGAAATCTTTACATAAGTGTTTCGACCAATTAATTTAGGTTTGACAGTTCAATAAATATATGCCTTATGTACCAAAGATCTATTTTCGACAGTAATCACACGACACTTATAACGAACGATCAAAACGCACGTAAAAATATTAAAGTTATAAATAACACTGTAAATTGCTATAAACGCACTTTACAAAAGCCTTTTGTATCGGAAACTGTCAGTTAGAATTTAAAAGGCTATCAGCCCTTTGTTTCATCAACTAAAATATGTGCATAAAGTTGCCTACAAAATAAACTCTCTTAAAACAATATCGGTCGGATATATTTTTAACGGATTACCGGATAATGTAGCCAGCGTCTATTGAGATTCAAATGAGACAGGCTTTTATAAATAAATCATTGGAACTCACTTCCGAAATCGCTTAACCCTTTTCGGTAGGGTCAGCAGAAAAGTTAACCTTAGAGAGATAATTTCAGGTATGAGTGATAGAGATAGAGAGATAATACTTCGAAAAATACTGATGACTGAGTCCGCGTTCCGTGTTCACGGAGAAACACCGGTGACAATTAGTCGGTAGGCGCAGCATTCCGTCCGACACAAGTTACTTCTTTTCCACTAGGAGGATTAAAATAAAAACGGTGGATTAAAAAAATCACTGCAAATATTCGACGCTTAAAATTTTGAGTATCCTTATGTAAAATTTAATAAATCTCGATTGCCAGTTATGGGACCCTCACATCACAAACTACCTATAATAATAACTTATTCAAAAATCGCATACAGCGGATACTATCTAAAAAATGATACAGTAAATATAAAATTTGATTTGTACATAATGTTTCGCTCTAAATCACAAGCAGTGATGGAATAATCAATTTAATATTGTATAAATATTATTGTTTTGCCAACCGTACAAGTACTAGCACCGGTTGAGCGCACGCGATCAAACGGCTCACAATACTAACGTAACTCTATACGTTTGCTTTAGCCTTTTATCTAAGCACGCTTTATTCGTGATGGGTACCGTTAGCAAATAAATAATATTTATTTATGTATTAAATACTGTTCTTATGATCGGTTTGCTATAGAGTATGTGAAGATAATAGTATTAATTTTATTAAAATATGCTATGTTCATTGTATTATGTTATGTTTGTTAAGTCACAGAGATTAGTAAGTTCAAAGATTGTCTAATTAAGATTTCGTAATGTAAGATCACCTTTTTGTTTTTGACCAGCTGTTTCCCTACGACTATTACCTTTTATAAAGTGGGGAAATCCTCAAAGATGAATTAGCATGGACCTCGGGGAATGAAGCATGGGCTATGCCGGACTTGTACCAACTAATACCACACTCTTTTCCATCTTACCGCAGCGGGTTGGTATCTTTAAAGTCATCTATGGCTGACGTACGTCAGTTACGCATACTATTCTTATTTTTTCAAATTGATTCTATTTCTATATAGATTCAGAGACGTCCCGAACATATTGATAAACTCGTAAACTTTACCCGATCAATAATATGTATTACTATTTACTAGTAATAAGTTTATGTTAAAATAATCTATTTACTGTTACACCGTAGCAAAATAACTGACAAGAAATACATTATTACATACATTTAATATATAATATAGTTGTAACGGTATGTGAAAGTGCGTCGTACAGTTAGCACTGAGGAGATTTCAAATAAGTAGATCGTTGGTATCTTATAATGATAATCATATAATAAAGATATTATGTTATGTGTGTCAATGATTTAAAAGAGCTACGCGTTTGAAGCTTTTTATAAAAAAGCTTTTTTTATCTAACCCGTAGTTTCCGATATTAACGCGATCAAACATTTAAAATTTTTATATCTAAATATGTTTTGTATTATTAAATTTTTATATTTGAATATGTACAAGACATATTAAATTCTGTGCAGATGCAGAAGCTTTACTCCAAACACAATCGACGTCGATTTTCGTCAGATTCCATACAGTTTTTGGGCAACTTCGAATAAAAACTTGTTGGTTTATGTTTCGATAACAATACGTTCACGCCGATTCTGTGTTTAAGTAGCTTATTTTTTTTATTTGTAGAAGAAGCTTCAGAGACCTTTGGGACGGCGGTAAATTTACTTTAAAATTACAAATAAATCTAGTGAATTCATATTTCAGGCACAAAACACTTCACGATCTTATTTTGAAAGCATTGTTGAAATTCAATTACAAATACACTAATCGTTCGATTCGAATAAGTTCAACCAGTTATTAACTTATTATTATAGTCAACATAATTCGTACAATTACAGTAATTCTGATGACATTTTCATTTGAAGCATTAGCAGTAAGTTAGCGGCGCCCCCATGGCCCGCTCGTCGTTTAGATTAGCAATCGATGTCCCTGATCGAGTGAGCATTCACATTTTAATTAAAACGTTGTTCGTTGTTTTAAATTTTCCACAAAGTAGGTATTTAGCTGTGTGAATAAAATGTATTAAACACGTATTGAAGTTAATGTGAAGAAATTTATATTTTAAGTTATCTTAAATTTCAGTATGAAGTTTAACGAAGTTTTTTGACGGTAAGAACAATTCAGTCAATTGTAATTGTAGTACATTTCGTGACAGTGCACATTAAATAAAAATGAAATTGACTATTTTCTTTACTTTGGTACCCAGTTAACGATTTATTAAGTAAGCACTGTACAACTTCAGAACTAAAAAGGTTATTTACGCGAATGGTTTTAAGTTATGGTTTAAGTTATACATACATTCGGCTTTCTCTCTTACCACGCGTCTAAACCGATCTATTTCCTCCAAGTTTTTATCACAACTAAACACCCACGAAGATAAGTGTATCTGTTAACACTTAGACATCAGTCGTGTCGGGAGTCGGGACATCCACACTCCACCCATTAACACTGTTCCCTTTGTTTACGAAGAGGACTATTTTTAAACAAATTTCTTTTAAATCGTCTTCTTTTGCTGTTTTAAATAGTTTATAACTAAATTAAAGCCATGATTTCGTATTTATATATGCATACAGATTGCGAGAGTATATGGGTATAAAATTTCAGTATACATATAATTATATCGTTATAACATTATTAATAGACATAATATATTATTTTAGATCTAATCCATGTATTCATTTTACAAGAGACTTTTTTATATAGCTATAGACTTCTCTTCCCACCCTCCTTTACCTTTTGTTACAAATTCCTTTATTTTTTCCTTTTAAAGGCTGGCAGCGCATTGGAGATGCCATAGCACTCTTAATAGCATTCAAAAATAATTTAAGATAATAACAATAAACTTATGTACACTAAGTTTCAGATAGAGACGTACATGAGTACATCTTACCAAGTTAGATAGTCACGTATTTATACAACTCAGTACGTAAAAGGCCTTTTAAAATTCTAAGGGGAAATAAAATGAGAATTGTAAAATTAATAAACATTATTTGTGTCTTCCTGCTCATAGAAAATTTAATATTCAGATACGTAAAAAGTTTTACATTTTCCCATAAAACTGAACCGAAATATTAAATCGATACTCTTCAAAGTATACTTTTGGTGGTAGGTCGGGTATTTGCTTTCTCATAAAGAAGTCAAAACGTCTGTCAATATTATCGTTTGATAACAGATGTGACATAAAATGGGGTGGCGTTAGGCGTATCTTTGAGGGAAGATGAGTGATTTTCAAATTGACTACCTGATTATTTTGTTGTGTTTTTTTGTGAAATGAACATATTAGCGATTTCAAATATGTTCTAAAAATAATATGTCGCATAATTTTTTCCAGCATTACAAAAAATGCTTTTAATAACTAGACGCCTATAAAAGCCTAAACAAATATTTAAGTATACTAATAAATTATCTAAAAAGTACAAGGCTTTTATTAAAACTCTCGAATCTCGTTAAAGAAAGCATATAAAAAACAGTACAAATGATTTTAACTTCACCACGAGCAAATGGACACACGACGAAGTACATTTATGTGTGTAATGACAAGTTGTCAATTTAAGAATTAAAGTTCAATGACCTTAGATCAATTTCCTGTCTTATAATACGATTGTGTGTCACAAGTTGTATCGCACACACCTAACAATAACCTAATATTTTACACAACGCCGCGCCGTTTGTGGAAAGTTCTGTCAATAAATCACAGCTGGAATTACAGACGAAACCGGAGTACTTGTATTTGCGTATAGTGCAGGAGTTCAATGTTTCGATACATTTAGAAGCACCAACGATAATAAAATAATTCAGTAAGTAATAAATAGTTGAATAGTCTCTCTTAGTTAGTGTCCGTTCCATTCCTGGCAATACCAGGATAAAAAGTATCCTATATTTTAATCAAAAGTATAAACTACGTTTAGGTCAAACTCTATTCAAATCCTTTTTGTGATAACTGTCTTGTAATAAGCGCTTTGAAATAACTAGTCTACAAATCCAGAGAATAAAAGATTCCGATAAGGTTCAGGAATATTAAAATATGTAACTATATTTGTGTCTGTAAGTGATTATAAGCCAACGAATATCACACATCTCACACATCACAGATCTTAGAACGATTAGTTGGAACTCTACTGAAGAAACCCCTTAATAGTTAGTGCTATTATTTCGTTTCTAGATTTGCTTCTTAGCTTAGATATGCTAATATCAAGGGCGGATCTAGCTTTGGCGCCAGGGGACTCCATAGTTGTGGTCAAGTCAAAAACATTTAGTTTAAGTTTGATAACAACAGATGCAATTAAAAATATGTATTTTATTTTATTAATAACAAAATATGTAAATGAAATAACGTTCAGTTAGGGTTCCTAACCTGGGACCATCTCAGTGCTGGGGTCCTCTTATGACCCCTGGATCCACTATTGGTTAAGATAGCATAAAGAGATCGCAACCAGCTCCGAGGTTACAGTCGGTTACGCCGTCAGGTGCGTACAGCGATGTATTTCGGTTATTGGTCCCCGGGAGTTATTGCCAAAGTTGCGCAATCGATGTGGTTCGTTACTGGTTTACTTGTTTGATTATAACACCTTTGATCAATTTTTATGTGCAATGAACCTATAGGTTTGTTTTTGCTACAATTATTATATTATTTTCAACTAGTAATAACCTAGTATTAAAGTGAAAAGATGAAACGAGTCAGTAAAGATATGTATACTCTTAATCTTACATAACATGGTAATATGCATTTCATTGGTTTGATTTAGGCAACTCAAAATTTATTTTGTACCAAACAACCGGGTAAATATCTCAGAATTTGAAGACCTCACTAATTATTCTAGTAAAAAAATAAGTTAAGGAAAATTTAATCTTAACGTGTTCAGTAGCTTTGAATTATAGAACAACAAACATACTCCCCAAAAAAATGTTTACCATTTACGCATTAAAAAATTATATTTATATATTATAATTATTAATTATTCTACGCAGCTATCCCAAAACGTGTAATAAAATGAACTTCAAAAGAATTCCTTCGCCTTGATTGGTTTTATTTCGTGCTTTGATCAACTTTGCTTTTTAATTATTTTAACGAACATTCTTTTGAAGATTATTATTCGAGCGTTAAATGCGCTTAAGTAAAAAGAGGAAAAATCGTTTATTAAATTCCTATTAATTACTGTTAAATTAAGTAACTTGTTAGTTAACAGTTCATGTTAGAAATAGGAAAGTTTGTTTTTATATCAGTGTGAATAGTCTATACATTATTTTTTGAGATATGTTTTTCAAACGTACAGTTGATTAAAAAAGTTTGTAAAGAAACTTTACAAGGCATCTCGACACTTACTAATAATCTAACACTTATTTATCGACTTTATAAAAGCGTTAATCAAATTTGTAATCGTCAAAGCAGTAGCAAATGCGTTGAAGAGTTGTATATTCCTTTTAAATCCACAACGTTTTTAGAACTTTACAAGCTTTGCGTTCATATCACTTACGATCAAGCAAATAAGATGAATTGTCTAACACCATAGAAAGAATCAGTAATATTTATCACCACAAAAAATAAAAAAAAACCAATTAGAATGTTTAATTAATCATTAAATATGGAGGAGCCCTAAAATCTAATTGCATCAACAAATTGTTTGTAAGGGGAGCCAGTGGACGCCCGCTGCGATAATAAATTAAAACTTGTGATAAAACACTGTCTTTATTTATGTTACTTTTTAACAATAGAAAAAGCACGAAGCAAGTGAAAACACATTTATCTTCCTTTTTCTTTGATAACGTTATATAATGGTGAAAAAGCGTGACGATTGGTAGAGTTTATTGCATTTGTTTTTAAAGGTTTTGTTTTATAGACATAGTATATATGCATACCTATATATACATTTGAAGGGATACCTGTATGTGTCGAAGGGTCTGCGAAAATGGTTGTGATCCCTACGTGCTATATAATAAGACGGAATGTAAGTAAATCGCGGGGAAATCGGGGCAAAGGGCTGAAGAAATATAAGTTTAGTTTAGTAGTTAATACGTCAAGTTATTGAGTCGTCCTCTCAATTTCTATTACGGGTCTGCGTGTTTAAATAATTTTACCATAAAAAAAAATAAAATTATTAGGCTATTACAGAGCGAACAAATTAAATACAATTCACCTACGTAGGCACAATAAAGCTTGACAATAGGATTTATTTCAAAATTAAAAAATAACAAATTCAGTCTACATTTGCTAGTTAGTTAAAAATGTTCAAAATTGCTCCATTACTTTCCGAAATTAGTCGAGACTACACAACCGTATAGAACTAACTACAAATGTTCAAACTTCCACATTTCACAAATGAACGAAGCTTTGCGTTTTTACTGCAATTCATTTGAAGGTTTAATGTACGTCTACGTACGGTAGACTACAAAATGTATTAACACATTAAGAAATCCTTAATCGTTTTATTATTAAAATATATAAACTGGCTGACCCGGGCCTACTTCGTTGGGCATAATGTTAATTATCCTTTTCGGCTTTTTATATACCCTATGACACTCAGCAATAATGTGGCTTTCTATGGGTGAAAGAATTTTTAAAAACAGTTCTATAGATCCCGAGATTGCCCCGTACAATTCAACAAACACACAAACTTTACTTCTTTATAATTTTAGTATAGATAAATATCCTGACAAGAGGACAATAATATAAATATCTAGTCATATTAATATCCTCTATATTAATTTTATATATTGAAAATCAATGCAACCAATGCAAAAGTTGAAAAAAAGCTTTTGTTGAAGTTGTATATTTTTGTAGTCGAGTGTGACTACGTGCTTTAGCACGTACCTACAACACAATCACACTTCCAAACTTTTCCAATCCAATGGAAGCGTTAAAACAAATTCCAATTTTGATACTTCCGACAAAAACATTATGTAAAAGTTATTAAACGAAAAACAACGGTCATAAATCATCGAAACGGGTAAATTACTTTTGTGTTTACAGACTGATCGGTAACCGCCATTTGCATTACAGCGCGACAAAATGGCGCCGACTGAAAATTGCGCCAAATTTATATTTTTAATTGCGTCGTATCGTTAACAATTCCCTTATTTCGTCATATTAATTGACAAAGAGATTTATAGAATGCTGAGAGAAAAGGCGATTCCGTTTTTCTTTCGAAATCAGTAAGAATACACATTAGGAAATCGTTTATGAGTTTAAAGATAATACTAGAGAGAAGTTTTCCTCTGATTTAGAAGGATCTGTGACCTTTGTCAATACTTCGAATGGAATATAGTCTGTTAAAAGCCATCGATTTCTTTCTGAGATATATTTTCTTCGCCCTATAAATGTCAATGATAAAATTATATCAGCGATATATTTCAAAGCTCCATAATGATTGAGTCACACTGAAGAGGTATTACTTTGAACAAGGTCACTGTGAGCTTAGCTTATCAAACAATGAACCTTATCACTTGAGCTGCGATAGCCCCCCACGTAGCGTTACGTAAGTAGGTACTACTTCAAGCTTCTAAAAGTTTAGAAGAGTTGTTTTTGCTCTTAAATGCAACAAAAAAATTATAATCGTGGTGGCCGCTGTGTTGAACAGATTGCAATGTTAAAGCTGGAATTGATTCACCTTAAATATAAAATATAAAAAAAAATCGTTTCATCCATGTTGGTGAAACGATACACAAGTAGGTACTTAAACACGCAACTATTTTGCTTAGGGCATCAAAGGGAAAGTAGATTTTAATAAAACTCTTAAATACATAAGCTTTTTCCAATAATTTATGTAAAATACTCGACTTCAAACGTTATAAAATTAAATTTGTTTTTTATTATTTAGACAAGAGAATTATACTAAAATTGTATTTAAATCTAGAACAGCCACAGGCAGTAAATCAAAAGAAACACACATAAAAATTAAATCGCATTACGACATGCGATGTCTTCGTTATGTCGTGTTGTGTGAAACACGGAAAAAGCTATAAAGTTCTACGCATTAAACGAAAATTACTTTTACAGGCGACGACTTGTAATTCAAATACAATATCGGATCTAGTCGCATCATTTACAGTACCGGTGGTACCACCTTAGAGCGAGCCAATGTAAAAAGTGATTTAAATTTTATCGTAAATAAGCTATATATTTATTAATTTTTTCTTAGCGCATCTATTTTTAAGAGCCACACGCACAATTTTTGCAGGTTGTTTTTGTAGAAATAGATTTCCGAACCCGTGTTACTATGAATATTCAAAAGTGTTATTTTTATGTTGCCTAGTTGATTAAAATTGAATATTGACTTTCTATTTTAAATTTATCTTGTTGTCAACATCGTACGATATCGCATCGCAACCGAATCGTCGTATCTAACTATTCCATAAATAATTTTACGTTCCCAATGGTAGTTCAGTCTGCTTTTAACATAACGACGTTATCAAAATAACTATTAAAGTTAACGCCAACTTGTGTAACAGTTGCGCCCACACGACACAACTGCATTCGCAAAGATTTCACATTAAACTTATTTTGAATAAAATATTTATTTTACTGTCCAATAAATTATTTGGATTGCAGTCAAACATAATAGGGACTTAAATATTATTCAATCACCCTAAATAGTAAACTGATATGATCAAAAATTAAAAAACTTGCCGATATATGTAAGTAAGAATATCTACTTAATTATTTAAAAAAATTAAATTTAATTTTAAGTAATTAAATTACATTATAAATTATTTAAGTCAGATTCAAGTTAGTCGAGCTTTTCTAGAACCTGTCTGCTTCAAAACAATTACCTAGGACCAGATTGAAGTCTAAGCCTAACTTAGTTATTGTTCCGACAACTTGGTCTAACACTATGCAAGGGATTTACTTGAAGACAAGTCATTTAAACTCTCTCCTTTAGACTATAGGGTTTAAAATTACATGCCACCGCGAGAACACTTTAGGAAGTTTACTGTAATGCAATTATAAGTAAATGAATATTACAAAAGATTTCTTGATTTCGTCAATCCATATTCCATCGTCAAAAGTCAAATTTTAAAACCATTTAAGACAAGAGTATAACAGGATTCCGTTGGCGAATTACGTTGCCTACAATAATTGTTAGTGCTTGCATTTGGATATAATATTTTCGTTGTCGTAGGAACCTTTAGTTATACCTAAATATAAGGAGCCGATTGTCAAACTAGTGAGCGACAGAGGTTAAAAATTACTTTATTGTGTCTTTTTAAGTTTATCCAGGTCAATTAATTTAATTTTTAAACTTTTCCTCTTTCAATTACAACAAATTCAATATAGCCTATTTCTTGTCATCACAATGATTTTTTCCGTAAAGATCTAGGTATACAATATTCTATTATATATTCTGGAAATAGCTACATAATATAAATCTCACTATACAAACAAATATAGTTAAATAGGACTAAGCAAACTGTTACGATATAAACGCAAATAAATTCCCACATATTAGTAAAGTAATTACACTAGAAACTAAATCTCGTAGCTCGGATACTATGTACTTGTAATATAAATCCCAGGTACAAGCAAATTCGGTCCGTATAATTAATATTTCAGAGTTCCTGCGAGTAATATCTCGTTATGCAAATTGGCATATAATTTACATATCTGTTTGAATATATGATATTTATTAGACTGGTACTTCTAAATTTATAATAAGCTATAATATTTATATCTTTATGATTGATAAGCAGGTAATTGTTAGCGAAGATGTGGTCATGTCTCCTTAAGAACCTATTCATCCTAATTTTAAAAAGATCCAAGTCGTATGTATCCCTGGGAAAGATAGACTCCGGGAGAGAGTTCTACTCTATACCGGTTCTTGGAATTAATGATTTAGTTAAAAGTTAATTTTTAATCGGTTCTACGGAGCGCTGACTCATTCTGAAAAATTTCAATTGATCAAATCAAAAGATTTCAATGTCAAGTAGCCTGATGTGTCCAATCTTAAAGAACAATTAACATTATATTATGTCATTGCACCGCATACACAAGTATACACCAACGCGCTGACACAGCAAATGTATCAATTTAGCATAATATGTATATCGTATTGTGTCCACCGTAGTGTATGAATGCATTATTTAGTTCCGTGTACACACTGTACACTACACACGTGATAACAATATTATGAGATCGGTACAAGTTACAAGAAAGAGAGTGTAATGGCGACGTTAAAATTTTCTATAACAACATAAAATATTAAAGAATCATATTACAGTCCTTAGATGCATTAGCATAAAATATATAAAATATCCCTTATTTTATATTAACCAATAAGTTGGAGACAGTATCAATAACAGGGATAACATAATTTTTAACAAAGATTAGAAAAGAAACTGACTTCACCCAAAATAAAACGTAATTTAATGTAGATATATTTATATAGCATTTATTAAATATTTTTTCGTAATTTTTAAGTCGATAAATACTACAGCAATCTTACTACCAATACAATAATTTCACTTGGCACCGACTTCTAAGCAGATTAATATACAATCATTTTTAAACATATAACCAAATACATTTTTCGCAATTATATTTTTCAGTGTTTTAGAATTTGTTAAAATTGTACTGCATACTCTTAGAGACCTGTTATTGTGTTATGTGTTATTATAAGATTACAGGGTAATGATTTTAAATTATTATTGTTTATATATGTGTAATCGCTTCAGCTTGTAACACAAAATGGCGACAACGTCATGACGGAAGGTAAAACGCAGTTAATTATCATATTATATCCATTGTGTCGCGTTTCGAGCTCACGGGTCCGCCCCGCGAATGTACCGCTATATTATAATATTTAGATTACTACGACATTATTAATTAATTTATTGGTTAAGCATAATTATTTAACTATAATAACTCGCAGTTTTAACTTGGGAATAATAAATTCGACTATGCAAGTATGTTAAGTAATAAATTATATGACATATTAACACTAGAATATTCTTGTAACAAGCGCCGAGAGAAGAGGAGAAAATATATAAGACACATAAAACTAAAAGATTAATCAATTAATTATTCTGTTCCTGCTCTAAAGGCCGGCTACACATCGTGAAACGACTAGTCATTAATAAATGTAACACAATGTGGTATTATGCACTTTCACAGTCGGTTAAATAAACAAAGTGAACTCACAAAATGTATGTTATCTTTAAATCATATTAACGATCGTTTAAATCAAATAAAACAATGCACACGTACTTTAAATGAAAAGACTTTACAGCCTTTTGGTGTGTTTTTTATGCAGGATTTAAAAACAAGTCTATATAATAACAACAACAAGTTTATATAACATATTATAAAGAAATAGGTAGGTACCTAATTAAAAATATTTTATACTTGCCATACGTCTCATAAATTTTTAAATATTACTATTCATATTTCAGGTCAAAAAATATAAATACACGAAAATTCAAAATACAATCGAAAAAATCGAAATAATAATATATTGTGTCAAATACTATAATATAAGCAAAACTGGCTCAACTAATTAGCATCATATCACGGTCTACGAAAGATGAAATTTCTCCTAAAACTCAATATTTCAGTAACTCAGTTTATGAATATAATAAAAATGTCTTTATCAAAAGGGTTTGTGAACTGCTTTCTAACTTTTTCTTGTTAAAAAGAAAATCTTTCTTTTGTCTTTTTACGAGTATCGTCTATTATAACTCTTAACTTTATAGCACTAGGTACGCCCCAGGGTTTTAGTGACAACATTACTTTTAAGTGAACAACGATTTTTTTTGCAACTGGTAATCTATTCGTCCATGGTAAGAAGAAATGTTCAGAAAATAAATCTTTGCTGACTGTCTGAATCTTCTATCAGATTACTCACACGTCATTATTATAATATAAAACCCCATCATGTCTAAATATACTTACAAATGATAAATAAGATCTAAGATAAAAATATAAATAATTCTTCCTCTAACGAGACACTTCAATTAAATAAAAGAAACACATGGAATTATATCGCGTTTTTATCTCTGCGCTTAGTTTAAAATATATCCTGTAATTATTCAAAACTAATTTATTCTCTTAATTAAAGCACGATAAAACTTTTAATTAATAGAAACTACCTGTGTTGTTTTGTATGTGGCTTTTTATTGTCATCGGTTTTTCATAGTGAAAGTCGAATATAATATATTTATTCAACTAGGCTAGCTAATTATAAATAATAATAAGTAATAACATTTGAATCGTCCTGGTATTACAAAACAATCATTTACCACCGGTTCGTTTTCTCTAATATTTGTTTAAATGACTCTATCATTTATGTATATGAGTCCTTTGAATCTTCAGGTCACTCCTCTTCCTGAAAGAGGTTCTTCTCAACCAAGACGCGATCGTGTCTTTGTGAACCCTCCTCACTTTTTATACTGCTTCTCCTCTTTGCTTTACGATCTTCGGGTTGATGGTCAGAGTAATTTAAATAAAATAAATTAAGTAACGACAAAAAATGCGGTGTAACATCGTAGTAGCAAAAATGTGCTATTTTAACGTATGTCTAATATTGGTGTTAAAAAAATCCTATCCTTTTCCTACCAATGAATAATAGAATTTAAGTGTTATTAAATCAATTTAATTGCAATTCTTAAACAAAGCACATTTCACTAGTCGACGTACTTTTTTAGTTCGTATTCTCAGTATCCATTATGTCAAAACATGCCCATCATTATTATTGTACAGGGAGCGTCGCGTGTACCTCCTTGTATTAGACTATTTTTACAGTACCTCAATCATACCATAACAGTATATTGCCCTCCAGTCTCCACATAGCGTCGCATCTCATCCGAAAGATAATTTGACAAACGACTTCCGGCAATAGCACTTCTATATAGATCACTGCTTAGAAACTTAAATCATTAGTGAGAATATCTGTGGTGCAGTGTTAGTATTTATTAATGTGGTTTTCTCTCTCCCGCAGTTTTAGTTGATTTTTCGTGTTGATACCTATAGCCTGTAGGCTGTGGTATTCATAAATATTGTAATGTACAAGTACTGTAGCGAAATATTAGAAACCTCCTCATTGATCGAATATTCAATTACAGAATTTTCAAAACCGAAACCATAGTTCCAATTAATAACTTTTTTACCGCTCTTTAAGCCACCCCTATTTAAAATATAATATATCTAATATACAATTTAATAAAAAATAATAATACATAATAACGACCGAATTAACATTATCTGATATCTAATTAGTAAAATTACAAATAATCTTCTTGCTGAGCTCCTGATAGTAAATTACGTAACGCGGAAAGTTTAAGTAATCCTCAAAGTTATAATGTGGTTTATCGGGAGATTTATCACTTAGATTACCGCCTGTGTCGCGCCGGAGATTAACTTAACCTTATTATTTATAAGTTCGCTGATAACTTGACAATGCATTTGAAAGGTACTTGAAAAAGCTCAGAGAAAACATTTAAAATGGTTCAACTTAATATATAAAATAATTTTTCTAAAGTCATTTTTTCTTTCAGCATACCTGAGAGCTACATAATGGCAACCTAATACAAAAAATTATGATATTATTTATATACCTATAATTTGTAGCTGTACACAGTGTGTTTGGGTGTATGTGTTGGCACATTCGTGACATGTGTCGTAAGAAAACGAATAAGTTAATTCAGCTATGGTCGGTTTGAGTACAATTTAATCTGTCTTCTTTAAAAATGCACTTCCATCAAGTAGTGACAATACAAAGTATTAAAATAAGTACTTAACCACAAAAAGGCTTTAATAATTCAACAATGGCGAGTATAAAACAATTGAATTTGATAATGGAATAAAAATCAATTGTCGTGAAAGGTGAAAATACCGTTCATATTTGCTGCGTGTTATAATTTGCAAGTAATCGCTAGGCATTTAATATAAATTGAATGTATATTTTTTAAAACACAGTCGAATTCGCTTTTGAGTATAAAGGAATGATTCATCTAAGTATGTTTAAAATTTAGTGTACGCAATTCCCATATCTGAAAGTAATGTTACTGGTTTTAAAATGTGCTGAATATGTAATATAGACCGGCAACACACTGAAGAGCCGCAAGTGAGGCTTTACAAATGGGTGGCGGTGACCACTTGCCATTAGATATCTATATATATACAGCTACATATTAGATTTAAATGGTAAAAATACAGAATAAAAAAACTTGTATTTAAAATAATAATTATTAATTTATACTTTTAGTATTGTTTATCTTTTTACATAGAACTGTTTGTAACTTTGCTTGATATATAAATAAATACAGTAGATATTCCTTTTAATCAGTGTATTATTCTTTTGTTTTTTAATTTGATTGCACGAATGTTTGCTAAGGAGGACAGGTCGGATGGAAATATTCGGATATCTCGGAGCTGCCGGCAAGCATCCCATTGTTCCCCGGAATCTCTCATAAGTTTATCTCAATACCTCACTATTGTTCATAGATATTGAAATTTTTTAAAAGTTCCTTCCGCCGTGCTTGGGATTTTTATGACAATTTAAGCATTTCTATATGTAAAGATAGTTGAAGAATATTGAAAGATACAAGTTGTCGAAATAGAGTCGACTAGCATCGTACTCGTATGTACCTTCATACCTAATAGAAAACTTGGCTCGCTTCATATATCAAATGTAACCGCCGGAGGCTATACATCTTACGTTCTTTTTCTTCTTCTTTCTTCCCTCGCTTTTTTTAAAGGTTTTAAAGCCAGCAACGCATCCGTGAGCTACCTTGATTGCCATCAGGCGAGGCTGCTGCATAATTGCCATCACAAAAAAATGTTAACATACTTCTTCTTAGGCATCTCATTTCAAAAATTTCTAGCTTCGTAAATGAGCATAGATCATCGCTTATATTTGTCTAAGTCGACCTTCTTGATATATAAACACGTAATTATTTCAATAGTAATTATTAATATGTAATATTTATTAAGTCATACAGACCAATTAATATACTCTCATGCATTCATGGTAACTACGTTTTATCGCTGGCAAAAATATAGAAATAATATTATTACAAATCGTATCGCCTGCTACAGACAGTTTCGTGACAGAGACGAATAGCACATCTCAACTCTCCAGTAATATAAATACGATATTTCTGCGCCGAAACCGAGTTATCGCTTTCAAATCGTATACCTTTGTCAACTGATGCTTAAGTGTTAGACGGAAGCGATGCTCGAATTGTAGTAGGAAATAATTTGTTAAGAGAGAAAACAATTTATTAATTTGGATAAGACATCGAAGATTTCAAAGATATTTTCATTATACCTAGTAATTATTCAGATATGTATTTTACAAGTTTTTAAATACAAGAGCTTTTATTTATTTAAAAAATTCTTTCGTGGCAACCCTGAAAGACGTGTATAGCTTTGTTAAATTAGTCGCCGTCGTCGTCGTCGACGAAGGATTAAAAATGAGAAGTTTGAACATTATTTAAGAAAAAAACTAAGTAAGAATTACGAAAAGAGAGAGAGGAAGAAGGAGATATGTGATTGCAAAGTACTTATAAAACCCAAAACGCCTGTAACTCAAACGCCGGTACCAGGAGCACATGAACGCACGGAGGGCAATACTTCGTTATTATCCGCTGCGCAAACAGTATGTCGATACAGATACGGATACCAAATACAATCTGCGACTCCCATTCATTTCAAACACACAGGCTT
Organism: Eurema mandarina; assembly: GCA_018238005.1. Lineage (NCBI taxonomy): Eukaryota > Metazoa > Arthropoda > Insecta > Lepidoptera > Pieridae > Eurema > Eurema mandarina. The sequence goes on along the minus strand of DWAJ01001365.1, from coordinate 5,431 downwards.
CGCAAATCAACATTCTTACGTCTAGACTAGACTCAACATTTTACACTCCAGACTTGAAGGTAATTTGTTTATAAGGAACTTACGTATATTACCTATATCTTTCTAAAAGGCCGGCAACCCACTACAGAGCTGTCAAGCTCTGCAAAAGGCTGCTCGTTTGTCCTCTATGTTATAAAAAAAATTAAAAAGTAAATTTCCATCACTTTTTGATTGTCTTAAGTTAAGTCTCGTCGTTCTATAAGAATGTCTACGCCAAAGATTGTATAATTATGAACCATATTATAATGTTTTAAATCCGACCTATAGTTGAAGAGTATTCTCTATTCGTTAGTATACATTATACAATTAAACTATAATATAAACAAGGGAGATATTTGTATACCTACTGTGTAAGCATTATCATTTACTAACTTCTAAGCACATGCATACTGCATTAGCGCACCTGGTCTCGACAATATGGACACTCTCATTGAATATACGTTGACTTTTCTTATTATAGAACTTGAACTATCGTATTCAAAATCAAAGTGAAGTCACGTCGAAGTGAAAATTTAATTAGGCTGCATTAAGGAACACAAATACATAGTGTTCATTACAAAAAATATACAAAGTTCATAAGAAATGAGTTGAAACAATAAATATTTAGCTTAAAATGTATCTTACATTAGTGCAGACTGCATATATTCATATATTTAATAGGTAAAGCATTACTTTATTAACTAACTGGCTGCAAAAAATGTTGTTCATTTAACGTGAAATCCTTTAAAATATACTGCAATAATATATTCTGCAGATGTCGGATGAACAATAACGCTGCCGTTTGGTGTGCGGCTCCTAAATATTACGTAAATATGTACTACAAATTAATTATTATTATATTTGTGGTTTTAATATTATGCTCATATTATACTTCCCGCGCTCCGTGGTTTTACGTGTGTTTAGGCACGTATTATACACATACACGTTCCTCTTGAACTTTTTCTGAAAAACCCGTAAAAATATGTAGCGAATTTTTAAAGATTTAAGCATATAAAGATAGGGACATATTCACATATAGAAAAAGCGATTTCACTGACGTTTCCTTGCAAAATCTTAAGTATGGAATAAATTACACATCATAATATACCTAATCATTCAATATTTAGGACACTATTTTCGACTTGTTATAGCAACTAGTTAATTGAAATTAAATAGGTTTACAATCCACATCTTCTCCCTTTGTAAATGCACATTCAGAAGAATATATAGAAGATGTTAAATATTAAATGTTATAAGACCAGTATAGGTAATTTTTATATTTGTTCCCTAATCCCTTAGTTTAGTGGCCTTAACCAAAGACTTATTTAGGCTAAGTAGAGCGTAAGTACGAGAATTGCATCCGTGCTCTTGTCAGCTCAATTCAAGTAGGTCAAACGCTCACGCCGAGCGCTTAAAAAGGTTTTTCTATTCAACAAATCCTAGACATTCGTAAAAATGTTTTACATAAAGTTAGCGCCTAATTGACCGTGTTCCGCGACGCTTAAATGCGACTTTGCTTTTCTTTTCTTACAGGCGTTACGGTTTTAGTATTATAGTTTTATTTTTATTTTATGGCGGACATGTCATGTCAGTTGTCAGTTGAGAGAGATGTCAGTTGGTGGGTCGCAAGATGCAAAGATGTCTGTGTGTAGTTTGTTAAAATATTTGATAATTTTCAATTTTTTTAAAGTAACTTTTAACATAAGCATATTATTTAAAAAGTGTCGTAACAACAGAAGTTATTACTAATTTATCAAACATTTTAATGCATAGATATTTTGTAATGTTTAGTAAAAAATCTATTAGTCTCGCGAAGCATTGTCAGCCTTTAAAAGGGATCTGAGGAATAACGACAGAATGTCTGTTCCAAAATTTTCTAGCTCTAACTCTTTTATGGTACGTACCTACCGTTTAGAAAACATAGTTAAATTTTAAGTACATTAAGTCAATATTGGTACATTGGGCCAATAGCCGGTGTTTGCGCGCCCATCGCCATCCAATCATGATAATGCAAACTGCCCTAGAACGCTATAAATAAATCAGGATTCAACGCTCCCGTCCAACTGCTCGGGAAATATGTTGGATTCTACTTCGATTACTTGTATTTTGATTTCAGTACTTTAGTACCTGATTAAATAGAAACAGGTCTATGACTAAATAAATACATATATCTATTTTCATGGGATTGTATGGCGAGTAACAGCGCAAGAGACCCTTTAAGAGTCGCAACCTGTGTGCGCAGACTACGTCCACCTTTTAAATGGGGAAAAAGAGAAATAATTATGACAACAAAAAAAAGAAAAACAATGACCTCTCTGATAAGATTCCATTACTTGACGCAGGCTTTCGAATTTTTTGAATTAGGGGTTATAGAATTATACAGAAAACAGACATGAATTATTTAATGTGTTCTTTATATTTGCAGTTAACTGTACTAAAATTGGGAGTCCGTTTATATGCGATAAAACTGTAGCCCAATCGGCAAAATGTGTTTTTCAGGAAGATAATATTTCTAGAATGATCTAGAAACGTATTCATCGGACAGAATCAATCTAAATTCAAATCAAATACAAACTAATTAAAAATGGAGGTCACTCGTTTATATCCGTTTTCAATTTCCTATTACAGAAGTAATCAGCGTCCTGTATAAAAAATAGCTTACCGATTCGCTGAATCGAATCGTTTAAGAACATTCATAGTTCCTGAGGATTATTCTTGTTTAAAAATGCTTTTGATAAAAAATATTAAGAATATATAAAGAAATAAGATACATATTTATTATCAGTAAATAATATAAAACATAATATTACGCATATTGTATGCGTAGGTAGCTGGATGGCTATATCCATGGAATTAAAAAATTCACATACAAACATACCTACCTACGTAATATTTATTAATATAAAGCACAAAATATGTTTTACATAATCAATAAGGCAGGCTTTACACATAAAACGCTGAAATTTGTAACAATTATGTTGTATGAATATTATGAAAAAATCACGATTGCAATAGTTGACATAAGTACATCGCTTATAGCCAAAGATCATTTTATTTCGTTTACATGATAATTACTTATATTAATACTGTATACATAAAATATAAAAACTCTTTGATGCCGCTTATAACTGAAAAATGGCTTAAAGTATTTCATGTTAACCGCTATATCAAAGTTGGAATGAAATTCATGTGCTTCAACAAAATCAAAATCTAGGTATTTTTTTTTATCTTTTAAATTTTGCTAAAGGTTACATTGATATTAAATTAAATCAATTCTAATTAGACATACATACCGATACAGTGATTAATACATATTTTTGAACCTACCTTTCTTCCCTTCTTATTATGAAGAATAATCTCTTACTTTTTTGTTCTCAAGAAGCTCATATCTGACCCTATGGCATAGCTATATATAGTATTAGAATTAAATTGTTAGAAACACTTATATAGCTCTTTGACTACAATAAGTACCTTTAAACCTTGTCACGCCAAACCGTCAAGGATGACACGGTTTTTTGTTAATTTGTTTGCACAAAATAACTAGTGAACTGCATCAGAGGTCAGTAAATCGCTGCCAATTCAAATCATTGCCATACCTCATAGTTGGTGCTTGTCCAAAATGAGTTCGTCAAATATTTATTTATTTTTCTTTGCTGGTATAATTGTTCATGTGTCTGCTGTGTATATTGTTAAGGGTAAGTGATATAATATAGTATACCTGAAGAAACATTTAATCATACAATGTATTGTTGAACTTTATCAAATAATTAAATATCCCAATAACTTTTTGTTATACAAATGCATAGGTTAATTATTTTTCATTCCGGGATTTAACCCCATGATTCGTGACAACAAAAAGCGGCGCTACAATTAGATCAGTATCTCCAGTACAAAAAATTTTTTTTAAACGAATAGTCTTTACACATTAAGATACTATTACCAGTATTAATTGAATAATCGAGATTTATTCATTTTAATTATTAACAGTTAGTACATAGGTACAGGAGTTCAGAAATCGATCAACATATCGGGCAGTTTGCTCATAATAATCTGCAAATCTCGGTCCCTGCAGTTCGTAGCCACTATGCAGGAGCTGTGCGGGTAGGCTCTCACGTATCCCTTCCTAAAACATCCATTATTATACTAGCGATCCGCTCTGGCTTCGCTCGGATATATTATGCATGTAATAAATTGAGATGTAAGCTATCTTTTAAAGAGATCCATTTTTACAAGCTTTTATTTAATTTCACTTGGAGCTGGTCTAAAGATGAGCTGGAAAGGTGACCATAGAAATCGGTTTTCGAATTTTGGTATGTCTTCGTGATTTCGGTAATAATGTTAAAATATTGTCATGGCGCTGATCTGACGAAGAGTCGGAAGATTATCATACTACTAAATGCAATAAAAGCTTGTTTTCTAAATATTTTAATACTTATTCGGTCTAGTGTTACGGTGCGTTGTAATTTTGAATGTGTAATCTTTTGCGGTCGACTGTACAGCGAGCTCACTTGCAATAGCAGCCGGACTTGCAGTGAGATAGTCTCTCGGGCAGGGTGAGCACGCGCCGCGCCATGTCGCGCGTCTCCCAGCACGTGAACTCCTCAGTGAACGCGCACGACTTGTACACTTCGTTGTACGGACACTCCTGTTCTGTCATATTAGAGGAATTGTCTTTGGATATATCATTTATTAATTGCTAGCCGTGCCTCGCGGATTTACTCACATTAATAAGAATAAACCTTCCTTTTGAATCACTGATAAGTAAAATTGGTTGCGTGGTTTTAAAGACTTAAGAATAGGTATATAGGGACAGACTGATTTATGTTTAATAAACGCATAATGATATCTAATGTACGAGCATCCTAATGCCATTTAATCTCTAAGGAGTTTGATATTTAACATGTCACATTAAAAGCGTACAATCAATGAGAAAATAATCATCCAAATGTGAATTCGGAAATGATAAATATAGCTTTATTATTATATTTTCTACTCACTTATGGTAACAGAATTCCCATAGCTCACCAAACAAAATATCACCAAGCTAATCACGAAACTCATTATTTGATACGCGTTTTATAGCCAGCTGTAACACGATCGATACACTTCAATCTTCGGACATTCGTGGAATAAATCATTTGTTGATACAAGCCATGTCCAACTTGAATCGAGATTAGCAAGAAATTGATATGTCCGCTTTAAATGCATACTTAGTAGGAAAATCGATGCCATTGCTATTTTGTTCATGATATTTTTAACTTTATGATGGGACCTGAAGGTTGACGTTTAACCGTATAGTCTTGCTGATGCGTTGTCGACCTTTCGAATGTTTGAAGAATCAATTATAGAAAGAAGAAGACACGCAAGACAAACATGAAACAGCCAATGTTGGGATCTTGTTATATAACTACTT